>CANNZV010003105.1:0-72934 GCA_947561585.1 Caprella mutica
GTACTGCATTCATATGTGGTTACCCTCACCCCGCATTCGGGTGTCACAACTCACAGGCACATTTGGCCTCTAACTTTTTTATTTGGGCACCTATGAAGTTTAAAACTTATACCAATGTTTGAACTATATCAATACCCATAATATCGTCAATTACCTAATTAAAATTTGAATTAATATAGATCATTTTTATTTCATGAAAATCGTATGCTAACTGTAACATTTCCGGCTTTTAGAATTGTGTTATGTAGATTTTTGATCCTCTATGGTTCTGTTATGGTAACTTCATGATTGTTTAATGACCTGGCAGGGGCCAGGGGGTGTAGGTACATACATATATCACTACCAGTCTGTATTTGGTGCACAGAAACCCACTGACTTTTTCAAAAAGCTGAAAAAATCCACCATAATATTTCAATAATTTGGCTGATCCACCAACATTTCCTCAATTTTTCCACCAAAAATTAATGGTAAAATAGGAATAAATAGCCAAAATTCCACTGACTTTGCTAGAATATTATTCTCAAGGGTGAAAAAATTCCACCGACATGCCAGACTGGAAAACATAAATTCTAACAGAGTTACTCCTAACTTCATGCATTCCCATCAATGATGTTTATCATCACAACAAGCCCAATTGTGAAGCTTAAATGACTTATTTTACATTAGTTTTCACTGCGGAGTTGAAATTTATAAAATAATTTACTGATTTCTGCATTTTTTAGGGTTAAAATGAGTAATTTTTTTTCATTCTAAATTCCTAACAGAGTTAATAGTCAATCTGAAATGAGTTATTATTCCACTCTGGCCTACATGTCGGTGGAATTTCCCATGAAATACAGACTGGTATCACTATACCTATTTATCAGAAATAAACTACAAATGTACCTGTGACACGGGTCCATAGACTCCATACAATTACCGGACGGCGGAACGGACCATGAATTACCGAAACGCCAGTCTGAAAAGTACAGCAGGAATTGTGGATTAATCCTGCGCCCAAGTCCTATTTAATTCCTATATTCCTATGTTATTTGCCAAGTAATAAAGCATGTCCAAACTCGCCATTTTAATGGCGAGTTTTTGACATTAATTGCAAATGGTGAGTTTTATCTATTTTTCTCCTATGCTACCAGTCTGCAGAATATGGAACATTTTTCCAAGACTCTCTGCGGGAGTTTTTGATTGAATTTTTAGAAATTGGAGATCTCTGCGGGAGATCTTGAATTAATTCCTATGTTACCATTAATTTAGCTGCGGGAGATTTTGAATTAATTCCTATGTTACCATTAATTTAGATGCGGGAGATTCTGTATCTGCTACTGAGAGTCCAGTCTGTATTTGGTGCATGGAACTCCACCGACATGCCTTATATAGGAATAATTCCACCGAAAAAGTCACCATATTTTTGCCCATTCCACCGCCATGAGCAGGAAAATTAAGTTGCGCCACCGCCACTGTATGTTAAATTACAAAATTTCACCGACTAGTTAGGAAGAAATCTTTCAGGACAATTCAAACTAGTAATAAAAGTTCAAATCAGTGTAATTAATATTACTTATTACAGTTTAAATTGTAGTATTTTATTTAATTATCAAAATAGAGTAGCTACCTATTACTACCAAGCTAACTAAACTGTCTAAGTATACTGTATAGCCAGGTACCTAATATCATTTGCCACCAAATTCTAAAATTCTTTTTCTTCTTATCTTAAGAATCAGTAGAAAATCAGACAGACTGGTACCATAATATTGCAAGCTTGTTTTTGTTTACCTTAATATTTTTCTGATAACATCTTCTACAGTTTTCATCATAGTATTTTATTTATTTAATGCAAGATAGTACCTAGGTATACAGAATGATAATATCAATTATCATACCTAGTTTGCTACCACATTTCCAGTAACCATTAGGTACCGTAAAACTATTCTTTTTCTCTTTTGAATCAAAAGAAAACCAGACCATTGAAGTCTCACAGAAACCCTGAATAGCATCTTTGGTTAAAGAATAAAAACAAAAGAAATAGGCTACCTAATAATATTATTATTTTAATTATCAATGGCATTCATTCGATACCAATTAAAGTAATAATAATTATGATATTGCTAGTTTCTTTCTTAGGAATGTATAAGACCGAAGATGTGAAACTGATTGATAATTCATAAGTTACCCGTCCCTAGTACCTACGTACATTCTTTCAGTTTAATATATTTACTCAAAATACCTAATTGAATGAACAGTAATGTTTAAACTAGTGCTTTATAATTTATCAAATTCAAATCTAAATTTTCCGATCGTATTATTTCTTAAATATTAGGCTAATTGTAAATACTTAAAAACATGTACAAGTCCAGACAATTGTCCCATACATGTCTAGAACCGAAAATCTTAAATTAAATTAAAACAATTAGCTGTACTTATAATAGAAAGGTATTTTGTGTTAATTAGGTATACTGTATATTTTGATTTACCAGTATTCTTAATACTCTGCTTATATTCATTGAATAGCTATAACTTTTTCTATATTTAACCAGTTCAATACATGTTTAAGTGTTAAGAATATCACGTCATCCTGACAGCCATTTTGTTTATTAACTTATGTACGTGAACTTCTGATTTAAATATTTTAATCATACGTTTTTAAAACTTTATAAATTCTTACTTACCTAATAATGATTATGTAATTTCTATTTAAATTGTTATCCATGATACTAAATAAAGAGTTAAAATAAGTAGGTAAATAGGTTTATATTTCTGTGATCGAAAATGTGGAACCGTCTGATAACTTGAAACTTACCCTAGGTAGACTGGTACTCAATACTCTAGTTTATTAACTTATGTACGTGATGGTACGTGAACTTCTGATTTAAATAGTTTAATCATACGTTTTATAACTTTATAATTTCCTACTTACCTAATAATGATTATGTAATTTCTATTTAAATTGTTATCCATGATACTAAATAAAGAGTTAAAATAAGTAGGTAAATAGGTTTATATTTCTGTGATCGAAAATGTGGAACCGTACAATAATTCAAAGTACCTACTTCCAGTGATTTACACTATTACCTTGCCACGATTTAAATACGCTGTACATTAATAAACCTTATTTAATGTGCAGTGTAATTAAACCTTGGGAATAGCGTAAATCACTGGAAGTAGGTAGTTTGAATTATTGTACGCTTCCACATTTTCGATCATATGGATAGTACCAATCAAAATAATGAGTTAAAATAGGTAAGTATATTGTTGGGGGGCCGTGTTCCCGAACATTAAAGTTGTAATTAAGAATTGATCTATTGTAGGCTGAAGTTAATAAATACTATTGTTGATTGTTGTTTTATTGAACTATTCCTTGTTAGGTGAAAACTTTTGTAGTAGATAGATGATGCAAGTAAAATCTTTCGTTTGCTTCAATTTATTAGATGTCAACATAATCATAAACCAGGCTGTAACAAATAATCTACTTTTAGTTACAATCCTATAATTTACACCTTATAACACAAGAATATTCAAATACCTACTTACCCTGGTTAGTAAGACAGTATGCTTATACAGTAGGTACCTTACTAAGTTTTAACACATTTTATCAATCTATTTACATACACAATTGTATCTGTAACAACACAAGAAATTAAAGCAAGAATACAAACTAACACGAGAGCACAAATTAAAGGTCTACACAGTAACACTTCTAGGCTAAGACTGACTGTGACTTTAACATTTCCCATGTAGTAAACTATGTTTAACATTTCTTCTTTTTCAGATTTATATTTTATGCTATTTTTAATTGACAATGCTATTTTCAGGTTTTAATTTCATATTTATATTTTATGCTATTTATATTTTACCAATGGTAGTTATAGTAGGTAGTCATCCCCTAACATACCTCCCCTCCTAGTTTTTACAAGAGGAAAAACTAACTAGCTAAAATTCCATTAATTTTCTTATTAAACATACAAAGTTATTTACTAAGAAATAGAAATTTTAAAATGACCCTGCTAATATGGCCATATCCTTTCTTGCATTCTCCATCCTCTTCATGGCCTCAATAGCTGTTTTAGTTGGCATCAGCTCCAAATATCTTTCATCAATAATAGGCAAGATCAGCAAGTCGTATCCTTCGGTAGGAGATGGTGAGAAATCAGTTCCAGTTGAGACTCTAAGTGGCCTATCAGAGCTATCACTTCTCCAGACAAGTTCAATCAAGCGATTACTCAAAGCATGAAATCAGCAAAATAAAGAAAATTCATTTAATTTAAATTTAACAGTTTCATAGAAAAAATAAGTAGCTACCAACTCTCAAATCAATACTTCCCACATTCATACCAACTTTTTTTTTATCAATTTAGAAGTTTATAATTTTTTTGTCAAGCATTTTTTTTTTCAATCTCAACATATTTAAAAGTTATTTACAAATTCAATTCATTACTCAAATCTTAATCCAATATCAGCCATTTCAAAGGAAGCAGTCTACTTTTTTTTTCCTCTTCTTATAATCTTTACTTATCTCAACAAATCTATTAAACTTAAATAATCCATAGCTACTACTAATTAGCCAATTCTTAAACCAATCAACCCATTCATTCTCACAAATTACCAAACTCAACACTTCAATCTTACAGTTTTTAGCAACTTCCAGTTTCATTATTGTACCAATTTCCATCTTTAATGAAATTTCCACGATTATGGGTACTGTCTTAGATTTCTCTATTTCTTGTTTCTTCAGCTTTTCATCTTCCAGTTTCTTCAGCTTTTCATCTTTCAGTTTCTTCAGCTTTTCATCTTCCAGTTTCTTCAGCTTTTCATCTTCCAGTTTCTTCAGCTTTTCATCTTCCAGTTTCTTCAGCTTTTCATCTTCCAGTTTCTTCAGCTTTTCATCTTCCAGTTTCTTCAGCTTTTCATCTTCCAGTTTCTTCAGCTTTTCATCTTCCAGTTTCTTCAGCTTTTCATCTTCCAGTTTCTTCAGCTTTTCATCTTCCAGTTTCTTCAGCTTTTCATCTTCCAGTTTCTTCAGCTTTTCATCTTCCAGTTTCTTCAGCTTTTCATCTTCCAGTTTCTTCAGCTTTTCATCTTCCAGTTTCTTCAGCTTTTCATCTTCCAGTTTCTTCAGCTTTTCATCTTCCAGTTTCTTCAGCTTTTCATCTTCCAGTTTCTTCAGCTTTTCATCTTCCAGTTTCTTCAGCTTTTCATCTTCCAGTTTCTTCAGCTTTTCATCTTCCAGTTTCTTCAGCTTTTCATCTTCCAGTTTCTTCAGCTTTTCATCTTCCTGTTGATCTTTTCTTCCTTGTACCAATCCACTAACTTCTTCTTCATATCATCATAATCATCATTTGCATCTTTCATTGCTTTGAAGGTTTCTAGTGTTTGGCCATTCAAACGCTCTTCCAATTCATTCAGCCAAAAACTCTTTCCACCCCTGTAGTTATCCTTACAGTAACTTTCAAATTTCTTCAAGTACACCACTAGATCTTGTCCTGCCTGTTCATCAAAACTCTCAAGTTTAGGTACAATTCTATGATCCAGCTTTCTTATCAGTTTGCTAAATGCTACAGATTCTTCTCTAGGTTCACTCTTTTTCTTCTTCTTTTGCTTCTTGACAGCAATGGAACTATCTGAGCTAGCCTGTGAACTGGATGAAGATGAAGACTCTTCTTCACTAGGTGACGACTCTTCAGTATCTGTGTCTTTCTCTTTCTTGTTTCTTGCTGATTTTTCTTTCTTCTTAGTCTTTTCTTCCATCTTAATCTCACACACTTTTTCTTCCTTTCTCATTTCTTTAGGAATTGCACCGGTTGATTTTTCTACATACATCTTCAATTCCTGATTTATTGTACCAATCAATTCCTTAGTCCTTTCATCCATGTCACATTCAGTTTTCTTTTGAATATCACATAAGAACTGTTTCGTTGCAATCCAATTTTCTTGTATTGCCTCATAATCTCCATCTTGTCCATATAAATCTTCCAAATCAACAACCATCTTCTCTGTTTCAGGTCAAACCAGCTATGAAGCAAGGTAAGAGATCTCTTCTAAATAGGAACAAGTAAGCAGCAATGATATTCTGTACCTTCGGTTTTTAGTCACGGCACCATTTAATGTTGGGGGGCCGTGTTCCCGAACATTAGAGTTGTAATTAAGAATTGATCTATTGTAGGCTGAAGTTAATAAATACTATTGTTGATTGTTGTTTTATTGAACTATTCCTTGTTAGGTGAAAACTTTTGTAGTAGATAGATGATGCAAGTAAAATCTTTCGTTTGCTTCAATTTATTAGATGTCAACATAATCATAAACCAGGCTGTAACAAATAATCTACTTTTAGTTACAATCCTATAATTTACACCTTATAACACAAGAATATTCAAATACCTACTTACCCTGGTTAGTAAGACAGTATGCTTATACAGTAGGTACCTTACTAAGTTTTAACACATTTTATCAATCTATTTACATACACAATTGTATCTGTAACAACACAAGAAATTAAAGCAAGAATACAAACTAACACGAGAGCACAAATTAAAGGTCTACACAGTAACACTTCTAGGCTAAGACTGACTGTGACTTTAACATTTCCCATGTAGTAAACTATGTTTAACATTTCTTCTTTTTCAGATTTATATTTTATGCTATTTTTAATTGACAATGCTATTTTCAGGTTTTAATTTCATATTTATATTTTATGCTATTTATATTTTACCAATGGTAGTTATAGTAGGTAGTCATCCCCTAACAATATATATAGTTTATTTTTCTCTGATCGAAAATGTGGAAGCGTACAATAATTCAAACTACCTACTTCCAGTGACTTACGCTATTCCCAAGGTTTAATTACACTGTACATTAATAAAGTTTATTAATGTACAGCGTATTTAAATCGTGGGAAGGGAGTAGCGTAAATCACTGGAAGTAGGTACTTTGAATTATTGTACGCTTCCACATTTTCGATCAGAAAAAAATAAACTATATATATACTTACCTATTTTAACTCATTATTTTGATTGGTACTATCCATATGATCGAAAATGTGGAAGCGTACAATAATTCAAACTACCTACTTCCAGTGATTTACGCTATTCCCAAGGTTTAATTACACTGCACATTAAATAAAGTTTATTAATGTACAGCGTATTTAAATCGTGGCAAGGTAATAGTGTAAATCACTGGAAGTAGGTACTTTGAATTATTGTACGGTTCCACATTTTCGATCACAGAAATATAAACCTATTTACCTACTTATTTTAACTCTTTATTTAGTATCATGGATAACAATTTAAATAGAAATTACATAATCATTATTAGGTAAGTAGGAAATTATAAAGTTATAAAACGTATGATTAAACTATTTAAATCAGAAGTTCACGTACCATCACGTACATAAGTAAATAAACTAGAGTATTGGGTACCAGTCTACCTAGGGTAAGTTTCAAGTTCCTAGGGTAAGTTTCAAGTTATCAGACGTTTCCATATTTCCGACCACACAAATATTGTATAATTTACTAACTACTTTAACTGGTTATTTAATTATAGTAAGCCTATATTAAAATAACCATTTAAATTGTTAGTTAAATTCATTAACTTTTTCTTATATCTGAGGTAAGTTCTAAGTTATCGTACGATAACACATTTTCGGCCCTTGAATAGAAATCCTATACATAGGGGAACTTGGTAAGTTACGAATTAGCGATTAATTTCACATCTTCGGTCATATGTAAATGTAGATATGAGAAAACACGATAGGTAAAATAACTATTTTTTAAAATAGGTAGTGTTAGCTATTGCGATATTAAACATGTAGTTAGATATAATAATTATTTATCAGACAAGTAACGAACTGGGCAATTGGGGTCACTGGTTGGGGGATATGTGTTAGCAAGCAATGATGGAATCGTAACATTTTATGTTACTTAAAACATGAATAATCTTCAAGCTTGTTTGGTATTTACAATAATCTTTTATTCTGATATTGTGCAGCCATCTAATTAAGAGGTACTACAGTTTCCATCATATTATTTTATTTATTTAATGTAAGATAGTACCTAGGTAACTGATATCATTTGGCACCAAATTTTTTTTTTAAGAAAACTGTAGAAACTCTTATCAGAAAAATATTAAGGAAAACAAAAAACAAGCTTGCAAAATTATTCATGTTTTAGTTAGCTCAAAATATTATGGTACCTGTCTGTCTGATTTTCTACTGATTCTTAAGATAAGAAGAAAAAGAATTTAAAATTTGTGGCAAATTATACCTATAGGTATAATATATATAGGTAGTATCTAGTAGGTACTATATTACAGAAAGTATCTTATACTGCTCACTCTAATCTAAAAGGCCACCATTGTCTTGATATAGGCCACCATAATATTAGATGTGGGTACTACCTATGTATTTATCAAAAGTTTAGTAATTTTACGGGGAGTACAATGTTGAGGGGAGGGTGGGGTGGATTACTTTGAGTTTTAGTATAAGTACATATGTATACTTGTTCACACAGTTTCGACTCTCAGACAAACAGTAATGCTCTGGCATCCATTGAGGGAGGATGTATGATGTTATCATGTTGCCACCACCGCCATACTAGATACGATTGTTCTCAGATTTCCCACCGACAAAAGGTCTTAGCAGTTATATTGAAACAAATATTCCACCGACTTTGTTGGAATATTAGGCCCATCAACCTCAAAATTCCACCGACAAGTCGGTGGAATTTACCACTAAATACAGACTGGCTGAGAGTCAGAGAGTAACAGTCTCTCAAATTAAAATCTCTGCGGGAGAAGAGACACATTCTGCAGACTGGCTATGCTACAATGTTATTTTGGAGAGAATTTATGAAAATTTGATCATTTTGGAGAGAATTTGTTGAATTTTGGAGAGAGCTGGTCAGCTGGAGAGACAAATGGCAAGTTTATGACCAATTTTGAATTAATTCCTATATTTACATTAATTTTGCTACAAACACTCTTGAATTAATTCCTATATTTACATTAATTTTGCTACGAACAGAATAAGAGATCTCTAGTCTCTACGAACACTTTACCAGTTTCTGCAGACTGGGTTTATGAGACATACTATTTTACTTGGGTTATTTGCTGCGCCCAAATCCCAATTTTTGTAAAAAAAATCATGAGTCTGACTGTCTGAGGAGACCTTCTTTTCAGACTGGCCGAAACGGAACATGAATTACCGGAACCGCGGAACAGACCATGAATTACCGGAACGGAGTTGTTTTATTGAGAATTTGAGAAATATTCCTTGTTACCGAGTTGTTAAGTGACTTAAGTCAAAAAGGTATACATTAGGTCTATTTAGCTATGTTCCAATTGATGTCATATTTTACCATTTTATACTCACTTCTGCTCATATATTCGCTACTAAACAATTCCAGTCTGCAGAACATGGGACATTTTTAACATTTTCTGTGCAAACAATCTTTAATTTCCTCCTATATTTACATGTATTTTACTGAGAACAGAAGCCAAAATAGAGGATTTCTTGGAGAACAGTTCACCAGTTCCACTGTTCCTGCAGTCTGACCAAACATCTGAAACCTAGTCATAAACTTTACAAGAGTATATGCTGAAATTCGTTTTCTTTGCATAATCTTTCTAAGAAAATGATTTGAGGGGAAACTAAAGTAATTTTAAAACTGGATTCCATATTATAGTTCTAATCAGAAGTATTTTGGTTTTATTTTCTGTATCCATTACTAATATGTGTTGATATTCGATTAATCAGGATTTTTAATTTTATGCAACATATAAAAATTTATTTCATTTTTAATCGGGTAGTAGGTAAATTCATAACTGTTATGATGTTATCTGTCGCATTGAAGTTATGATGACCTATGACTTACTTAATATACATATACATATGTATATTAATATATACTTAATATACATAATATAAAATGAAACAAAAATATTTTAAACCTTTAACACAGAATCACAGACTACCTAAGTTATCATCTCATGTCAATTTTCTGTCTATGTTTCAGATGTTCGGTAGCAAATATACGAGCAGAAATGAGTATAAAATGGTAAAATATGATATCAATTGGAACATAAATAGACCTAATGTATACCTAAATGACTTAACATGGACTATTTCTCAATAAAAACAACTCCGTTCCGGTAATTCATGGTCCGTTCCGGTAATTCATGGTATTATTTCAGTAACTGTACAGTGAGTGTACACCAGACAAACCGTCGCACAGACATATTGTAGTACTAAGTGCTTTTCTACGAACCTGCTTTACTCCAAACACGGTTTCAGCACTTCAGTTACACTTCAGTAATCGAAGTGTAACAATTGGATACACAAACTAAAAATAAAAAATCCATATCATTCAAACGTGCAACAATCGATTGATGGTTGCCTTATGAAATGTAACAATTACATGCTTAAACTAACAAAATCCATATGGCATATCATGCAAATGTGCATCAATCGATTGATGGTTGCCCTATTAAATGTAACAATTAGATGCTTGAACTATCAAAATCCATATCATTCAAACGCACAACAATCGACTGATGGTTGCTCTATTAAATGTAACAATTAGATGCGTAAACTAGCAAAATCCGTATCATTGAAATGCGCAACAATCGACTGATGGTTGCCTTATTAAATATAAAAAAGTATTTAAAACTATTTTCCCATTAAAAACAAAATCATTAATTAAATGCATAGACTAAGAAAATCCGTATCATTCGAGCGCGCATAAATCGATTGATGGTTGCGCTATCGATTGATATCCGCGATTAAATGTACCAATTTGATGTACAAACTAATCAGAATTTTTTGGGTATTTTTGTGCTTAATTTCCTTCTATATAAAAATAGCTATATAGCCTTATATTTAATTTACTATTGAACTATTTTCAACAATTTGGTAACTGTCTAACTGAAATAGAGGATTTCTTGGAGAACAGTGAAATAATGATTTTCGTATGAAATGGTTCATTTGATATTTTGTATGCCAAAGGTAATAGTTTCATATTCTTACTATTTTTTTTTCTGTAGTGTTTCTAAGAATTCTAGTCACATTTTGTATTTTTTATATATTTATAGTATCAATAGAGTAATTATTTTGAAAACAGAATGTGATAAATATGCCATACAATAAAGCTTTGAATATTCATTATTTTTCTCTGAAAGTGATATTTTATTCAACCTTTACATCATGGCCATTTATGCATACTGGTCACCTTAGTGTTACAGTAGAAATGGTCACTTTGGTCACTTTAGTGACCATCTCATATTTCACACAAAAATTGACTTTTCATATTTTTGACAGTCAGAGCATACAAATATGATGCCTTTGAGCTCGTATACAAAGTTTCAACAAAAATATGTTATTGTAAATGCTCCATGCAATTGTTCCGATTTGTTTGCACAAAAAAAGTTAAAGGTAGCCCATATTAATGAAAGGGCTGTGGAGTTGGAGTCAAAGTCAGGAGTCGAAAATTTGTATCGAATACGACTCCAAGCTATAGATATAAGTCACAAAAATTTAGATCCATTTCATTTGTTGTTTATCATATTAACTATCTTATAAAAAATTAAGAACTAATAACTGCTCATAGGATCATAGCTATAAATTAAATCAATATTTATTTAAAGTCTAAACAATTCAAAATGAAGGAGTCTGAGTCAAACATTTTATGTACCGACTCCGCAGCCCTGATTAATGATATTATGCAGACTGGCTTTGTCTTTGCTTATAAATGTCAAATGACATTGACCATCCAATAATCCTTGGGTTATAAATAAGTCATGACCTATTGACCATGACTTTTTACCTGTTCAGAATCTCTCCCAAAATCTAATAAAATGCCAGTCTGCAAAATATGGGTCATTTTTAACATTTTCTGTGCAAACAATTCTTAATTTGGTTTAAATGCACAAGAAGATTTAGTTTTTAAATTCACAGAAAGATGTAGTGTATATATCACGAAGAATAAACATTTAAATTCATATAGGAAATTAGTTGATCACTAATTTAACACGTACAAACAAAGTGAGAATTATTGACAAGGAAATATTATATAGAAGGGCAACTAGGTAAATGATTGATTAATTTAAATGCGGAATTTAAAACTCAAGTAAGTTTGGTAGGCTAAGCCTAGTAGCTATATCGCTAATAATTTTACACTAACTATTATTACTGGACTCAATTAAATTTTAAAAATTAATAAGATTAGTATTTTTTAAAGAATGGATAAATTGGATATGTTAATTTCAACTTAATGAACAACCTAAACTACCTAGACTAGAATAAATAAAAGTAATTTCTAATAAACTTATGAGAAAGTGATTCCATGATGAACAGTAGGATTGATAAAATGTTATGGAAATATTTCTCAGAAGTAGTTTTTGTGATGTTAATAGAATGTTTAAATTGTATCACCTACTGCGGGAAAGACGAAAAATAGAAAATTATTTAATCAGGAATAATAAGAAATAGATATAGCATATTGGCCTTCACAGCTTTGTTTAAATATAATTCTGTAAATTGTAACTTAGAAATACCATGGTTGAAATATAGATAGCATAAAATATAAATCGGAAATTTAAACCTAAAACTAGCATTGTCAATATAAATAGCATAAAAACATAAATCTGAAATGGAAGAAATGTTAAGTATAGTTTACTTCATAGGAAGAATCAATTGTCAGAGTCAGTCTTGTACTGGATGTGCTTCAGTGTAGACCTTAATTTGTGCTCTATTGATGATAATTGTCATGGTGTTTTTACAGAAACAAAGATGTGTAAAGTTATGGTAGCTACAATTAAGTGAGTTTAAATGAATTGTTTATTAAGTCTAAGATCATCATAACCAGGGATAAGTAGGAATTTGAATAGTCTTGTGTTATAAGGTGTAAATTATAGGATTTTAACTAACTTTTAACTATTGAGGCTGTACAGAGCGCTGATCAGAAGCAAGATTGACTACGGTTCACAATTCTACGGGAGCGCATCAGACAGCGTATTGAAAAGACTAGATGTAGTACATAATTCCGGAATCCGTATTGCCCTAGGTGCCTTCAAATCTTCCCCCATCGCTAGCCTCCATGCAGAGTCAGGGGAACCTCCTTTATATCACAGGCGTCATCAACTTAGTCTTCAGCATTATGCTCGTCTACAACGCATTCCCTGGTCCCCTACAGCTGCTCTTGTCCTTGACGATAGAGAGGACGCTCTGTTTGAGGAAAAACTATCACCTCTCGGCACCCGTTGTCGTAAGCTACAATCCAATCTGACCATAAATGTATCCAATTGTGCACCTTATAGGCAGAGTAGCCATCCACCATGGAGACTGAGAGTCTCCTTCTGTCGTGAACTTTGTGATATGCCAAAAAAGGGTCAATCCGATCAACACCTCAGAACTCGCTTTCATCACCACTTACAAGAACAGCACTCCCTTGCATACCCAATCTTCACGGATGGCTCCAAATCAGAGAACGGAGTTGGTTATGCCTTTTCTTCCGAGCATGGTGCAACATCCATCCGAATTCCAAATGAAGCCTCCATTTTTACTGCCGAACTAATGGCAATCCGTGATGCTCTGAAATTTGGCACTGAGGAAAATATAGACAACTTCGTCATATGTTCAGACTCGAGAAGTGCACTTGCCGCCGTCGAACATATAAATTCTCCTCATCCAATTGTATGCGAAATACAAAACTGGCTTATGGAACTCAATGATGCCCGGAAAACGGTGGAGATCTGTTGGGTTCCAAGCCATGTTGGCGTCGGTGGAAATGAATTGGCCGACAAAGCTGCAAACGAGGCTGTAAAAGAAAATCAAATCACTAGAATGAAACTGCCTTGCAGAGATATGTACCCTATAATTAAGAGTGCTGTCAGGGATGCCTGGAACAGAGAATGGAGAGCCCTGCCTGATAACAAGCTCAGAGAAATAAGAGAAGATGTAGGAACTTGGCCATCCTCTAACCACAAAGTAAGGAGAATCGAGGTGACCCTGTGTCGCCTCAGAATTGGACACACTCTCACTACGCATAGACACCTCATGGAGAGAGAAGAATCACCTCTCTGCGCTCGCTGCACAGAGATTGTCACAGTGAAACATTTGCTGGCTGAGTGTCCCGGTACCGAGACGATTAGGAGAAATTATTATGGGAACAATCAAGTTACACTAAAGACTATACTGGGCGAGAGCTGCAACACTTTCAATGTAGCCAAACTGATGGCCTACAAGTATTCCCGTACCTTTTGTGAATTGAATAGATAAATTCATTTCACATATTATTAATCATACTCCTGACAAACCTCACTCACCATCCGACTAACTTGTAGTCTTCATTAACTGTCACCTGTAAGTTTACTTTATCTTGTTTTCATTATCTTTTGTATTATTTCATTTATGTGTTTATTTGATTTATATTGGTTTTCATATCTTCTGCTTATATCTTCATATTCTTTGTTCATATTTTGTATTCTTATATTAGTTTTATATTTCAGCCTGTTCATCATCCCCTGTCATGCTTTCCTTAATCCCTTAATCCCCTAATTTATTAACTCCTAATTCCCTAATTCCTTAATTCATAACCTACATTATATCATCTAATCTTAAATCCATATTACATACAAGTCCCGTGTCATCATTATCCCATATTTTAAAGAAGACATGATGAAATATAACTAACAACGTAGTTTGTTAGACCCTTAGGCGGCAATCTACCACAAGTGGCATCTTCGACGGGATACATTTCATCCTTAATCTAGATATCCCAAAAATATCCCTAAACTAGACATGACACTACACACTCCACCCAGGAAGCATGGCAGGAGTGATTTCGACCGGCGGGGGGAAGCACAGGCACATCAAGTTGACCAGCAATCGGAAGCACATAAAGTTGACCGGCAATCGCAAGCACATCAGGTTGACCGGCAATTGGTGGATGACAGTCAGATGCAGCAGCAGGATAACTTGATCCTGAAACCCAACTTACTTGATGTTGCAACTGGTGGTAACCAAAGGAGTGAGCAGAACAGTATTGTTATGGAGGAGGCTGCTCAATTCAGGAGGAAAGAGGCTAAGAGAGGAGCAATTACATCTCTTTTGATACAGTTCTCCAACACTAGGGTACGAAATGATCTTATGGAGGGTAAATTCAGCGGTTCATATGACTCCGGTATGATATATGGCCTGGATGAGCTACGATGCCTCCTGTTACCTCGTTGGCAAGGTGGTGATCTAACAGAACAACCAAGATGTGTGGAGGCAGCAAGCCATTTTCATAAATTAATATCTGGCAGTGAAGAGTTAATTAAAACAACGTCATTGCGTACAAGAAGTTTCACCTACTCAGAGTGGATGGCTCTACTTCAGAAGATTGCTCAGGATCCCTACTGGATTAAAGTTCCATCAGGTGAGAGGTGCAGTCATACAATTTCTGAGGGGGATCCATTGCTGTTGAAACTGGGTCACCCAGCAGCAAAGGAACATGAGAGCGGTGCTATTCCAAGACACCGAACTGACAATGACAGGGGAACACCTGTTAGTCCAAAGCACCAAACTGATGTTGACTGGAGAACATCTGTGATTCCTAAGTGCCAAATTGATAACAGGAAAACACCATTCAGAGATGTAGTGAAGAAGGAAATTAGTGCAAGTGACAGCTCATCAGATGATGACATGTCATCTAGTGAGTCTGTGGTTACATCAGAGGATAGTTCTTGCTCATCTACCAGGAGTCATCGAAGAAGAGGCAGACGTCACAATGACAGACGTTCTGCAGTAAAACCTCCTATATTTGAAATGGATGGCAAAACGGCTTTGAAAGACTATCTGAAAACTTTTGAAGAATTCTTTGAAAATCAGTACATAGGGAATTCCTATGACAAGACACAGATGCTCTCAACCTTTCTTACTGGTGACCTCCTTAAAGTATATAAAGTAAGAGGTGGTAGAAAACTGAGGTACTCAGATATGAAGAAGGAGCTTATGAAGTATTATAAGGAGCAAAAGATTGGGACTAGGTCCTTCTGGAGAAAGCAACTCAGTAATGTTGTCCTCGAACATGAAGAGGAATATGACATTTTCGCCATGAGGATCTCAGAGTTAGCTAAACTTGCTTACCCGAAGGACAAGAAAGAACGTACATTGCAGGTGAGGAACTGTTTCTTCAACCACCTTCCTGCAATTATGGTAAACAAGATCACAGACGCAGAGAGGACATACAAGGCTTCCACAGGAGGAAAACATAGGCACTTGCCCCTTTCTGCTGTGATACAGATGGCCAAAGATCTGCAGCAGGCCCAAACTAAACAAAAGACTGTTATGTGGACAAGTGGGTCTTTTGGAGAAGGTCAAGAGGAGAAGAGAACAGACTATCAGCAGCTATCTCCTAAAAGCAGTGACCGTTTTGGTGAGGCAAAGCGTCCATGGTCGCAACAGAATACTTCTCAGTGGAGTCCTCATCAGAAGCGTGACTCTGAAAATGGGAAGCGCACCAAAACCACTTGCTTTTATTGTAAGCGACAGGGCCACAAAAAGTCCGAGTGCTGGCGAGCTGCAAATCTGTGCCTTATATGTGGTGGTAACCACGAGATGAAACAGTGCCCAAAGTATACTTCTAGACATAGGTCACAGTCAATCGAAGTACGTCCACAACACAAGTCGTTAAACTAGATGGTCTCTCTGGTGGAGGGAACTCAGGGAGACAGTGTGGGGCCCTCAAGAATCGTGTATTTTGGAACTCTTCTAACCGGCGGACTCCCGCTGGTGATGGCTGGCAGACTCCCGCTGGTGATGGCTGGCAGACTCCTGCTGGTGAACGCTGGCGGATTCCTGCTGGTAATGGTTGGCAGAATCAGGCGGGTGAAGTACTGCCAGACGTATCATCTCTCTTCAGTGGAGTTCCTCATGACTCCAACAGTATGGTGCCGGGGAAATATGTAAATCTGGTAGGAAGAGATTTCGATTTTTTTAAAGTTAGTGTCACTATAGGCTCAACAGTATTAACAGCTATAATTGATTCTGGGGCTGAAAAGTCATTCATTTCGTCTAGTGCCGTAAATGAACTCAATCTTAATATAGAAACTAATGATGTTACTTTTAGAGCAGTTGGACATTCTAGTTTCAAAGCATCTGGTAAAGTAAATGTTGACTTATTAATTGGTGACCTTAGCTTGAAAAATATGAATATAATGGTTTTTCCCCATTCCTTGAATTCTGGATGTAGTCTGATCTTAGGGTTGGATTTCCTCAAACTTAATAATATTGAGATTGTAGTTAAGGATAAGATACTTATTAAACATTGTAAAGATGGTAGTTTTCGAGAGATTTACTTAGATAAAAATGGTACTGTGACTGAAACTATGTTTGGTGATATTCCGTGTACAATTAGTAAAGATGTTAAACTTGTAAGAGGGAATGTCCACAGGGTTCCTATTGATTTTCATATTCCTAAGTCTAATAGAGACACAAAATTATTATATTCAGAAAATAATATTGACCATAAATTAGTTAATGTAGTACGTGGATTTCATGGCATTGCTCAAGTTGATAATAAATATATTTTTGTGTGTGCCACCGAAAGAGATATAACTTTGAAGAAGGGAGCGCGAGTAGGTAGTATTGACAAAGTGGTGGAAGTTGACAGAGACATTGACGAAGACTCAGACGAAAAACAAAGACAAGAATTTGATTGGGAGGGAAACATTAAACTAGAGGGCCTTTCTCCAACGCAACAGAAAGCTGTTCTTGATATGATAACTAGCCATGTGGATGTATTTAGTTCTGGTTCCTCTGATATTGGACGAGCAAGCGTGGTTAGCCATAAGATCAGATTGAATGATAATACTCCCATTTACCAGAAGCCCAGACGGTTTCCCCAACCAATCAACGACGAAATAGAGCGACAATGTAAGGAACTATCAGAGGCTGACATAATTGAGCCTAGTGTATCGCCGTGGTCCTCCCCCATCGTCCCTGTTCGAAAGAAGGACGGAACTATTAGAATGTGTATTGACTACCGACGACTAAACAAAGCGACAATACCTGACAAATTCCCTGTTCCGAACTTGAGTGACTCTATATTTGGACTACACGGGACTCAATACTTTACTAAACTGGACTTAATTAGAGGTTATTATCAATTGCCAATTGACAAAGACAGCCGACAATATACTGCATTCTCTACCTCCCGTAACCATTGGCAATTCAAGCGATTGAGCTTTGGCCTTATCAACGCTCCTTCAGCTTTCCAGAGGCAAATACAGGCAGTCCTGAGCTCTTTCCCATCAAACCGTGTTGTTGCCTACATAGACGACATTTTGATTATGAGTTCTTCTTTTGAGGAGCACCTGGAACTTGTGGGGAAGGTGCTGGGAACTCTGGAAAACTATGGTATCAAACTAAAACCAGAGAAGTGCGAATGGTTCCTAAAAGAAGTGGAGTTTCTGGGACACAATGTTAGTTCCTCTGGGATCAAGAAAACTGAGGAATACGTGAACCGAGTTACTAATTATCCTAGACCAGAGACAGTTGGAGCCTTGAGAGAATTCTTAGGTCTGGTTAACTTTCAGCGGAAGTATGTTCCGAAATGCTCGTCATTACAGAAACCTCTTTCACAACTGACGGGTGGACATAAGACAAAGAAACTAGTTTGGAATGACGAAATGACTGACGCTTTCGAATCCATTAAGTTACATATGAAAAATGACATTGAACTAGCTTACCCAGATTATTCTGGCAATTCAGGGAAGTTGGAACTCTGGGTAGATGCGTCCTCTGTGGGTGCTGGAGCTTACTTAGCCCAGCAACAGGGTGATGACCATCGCGTAATTGGTTTTGCAAGTATGACTTTTACTTCCACCCAACTTAACTATTCCACTCTAGAAAGGGAGTTAACGGCCCTTCGTTGGGGCATAAAGACATTTAGACCATTTCTATATGGCATTGAATTCATACTTTATACTGACCATCAACCGCTAACCCATTTACATAATATGAAATTGATTTGTTCTAGATTGGCTCGAACCGTCCATGAGCTGTCAGACTATATTTTTGAAATTAGGTACACACCAGGGCATTTAAATGGTGCGGCAGACGCCCTTTCGAGACTTAATGTTGAACGGCCTGATGGTGATGAATATCCTGTGAGGGACTCTGTACCTCCAGGTTTAGTATTAGATGGTCCTCCAGCTCCTGGAGGGGGAGATTCTTTATTTATTAGTTTATATACTGTTTTAACGTCTCTTTGTATTGACAGGTTACCATCCTCCGCAGACGAATTAAGGGCACTGCTTGTGAGCGATCTGGTGGATCATGCTGTCAATTACAATTTAAAATTGGATCGTGAGTCCAGAAAGAAACTCAGGTTAATGAAACTGCCAGGACAATTACCATCTCTGGAGGTATTGCTTGCTGCCAGTCGTCTCTTTAAAGTAAAGGTTTATGTTTATTTCTGGTCAAGCGAACCGGTTATCTACCAGTATAACAACGACATGCAGCAGGTAGTTCATATCCAGTGTATAGGTGGAATACATTTTAATCCGCTGATAGAGATACGAAATTATAAACCACCAGATCCTCAGCGGTGTCAAGTCAATTCTGTCTGTGTGGTGGAGGATGGATCTGTGCCAAGTAGAGTTATAGATACTATTGATAATGAATGTGTTGATGATTTATGTGACGTTTTTTCTGATTGTAACATTAATGCATGTAACCATATAATTAATTGTGAACCTGTTGTTAGAGTGCAAGTAGGAAACTTTGAACCTTGTGCGTTATTGGACACTGGCGCGGAAATAAGTTTAGTGTCAGAATCTACATTAGCATCTATATCGTCACAAATTGATATTAACATTGTTACTGAGCGTATGTGTGACATTATTGGCTTTACAGGCAAAAGATGCCTTATCTCTAAAGTTGTTGATTTACAGCTTTCCATAAGGTCATTCACAATGCCTAAATGTCACAAATTCGGTGTCGTAACTGATGAAATACTTCCATGCTGCTTTATATTGGGTTTAGATTTCTTAGAGGAATATTCTATTAGCTTGGATTTTAACTCTTTTACGTGTAGGTTTCCTTGTGATACCATTGTTCCCTTTTGTGACGTAGTAAACAGAGTTAACTATTGTTATGCAATTGAAAGGATTAATGTTGAACAATCTCACCAGCTTATACCAAGTCTAGTCAATGATGATTTACGTTTTGAATTAACGGGTGACTCTGGCGCGATAACTGGGTTATCTTTGTTAACTGATTCGGAGACTAGTAGGCAATTACAAAGTCGTTGTCAAGAGATTTCACGCTTGCGTCGAGTGATTTCAGAGGGGGTTGCTGTCAGAGATTGGCCAGAGAATTTGTCTAAGTATTGTAGGTATAGTAACAAGTTGCAGATAGTTGATGGAGTTGTTGTGTTTGGTTGCTCTAATGTGATAGTGGTTCCATTTCGTCTTGTTGTTGAGCTGGCTCTTAGTGTTCATTTCAACTTTGCACATATTGGTAGGGACAAGCTGACGCATTTGCTAGGTACTCTCATTTGGCATCCATCCCAAACACGAATTATTGCTGATGTTTGTACTACGTGCCACCACTGTCAGGTTTTCAAGGATTACTGTACCCCACTGAAACCTCCAACCTTAAAAATAGCGTCATCGTACCCTTTTGAATTAGTTGCGGCGGACATCATGTCGTTGCCTCGCACGACGTCTGGTTATGTTGCAGTCTTGATGGTCGTGGATCATTACTCGAAGTTTGTGACAGCTGTTCCACTTAAAAATAAACTGTCGAAAACTGTTGTTAGCGCTTTGTCAAGGCATATTATTCCATTTCTACCTTCGGTGCCAACAAACCTAATGACCGATAATGGACCAGAGTTCGTGTCTGGAGAGTTTGAAGAGTTTTTAACATCCTCCAATATCAACCACAAATTAACGACACCTTATTGTCCTACTAGCAATGGATGTGTAGAAAGAGTAAACAGAACGATTCAGAACTTTATTAAGGTTATTCTGGACGGAAGAAGTGATTGGGATGAGGTGTTGAGTAGGGCTATAATAACATATAATAATACTCTACATGTGGAATTGTCTACCTCACCTTCTAAATTTTTAATCACGAAAAGTCACTCATTTTCAGATGATCCCCCATTGCAGGAGGGCCTTAGAGAACACTGGAAACTTGGTCACCCTAAATTCCTCCCATTTAGATTGGGTGATATGGTTCTCATGAGGAGTCAGCTTGGGGGGTTTTTGAATACCAACAAATTCCTCGCTAAGTATTCTGGTCCATATACAGTGACTAAAGTGAACAGCTATGGGGTCACTTATGAAATAAGAGATGAGGCTACTGATACAGTATTTCGCGCCCATCACTCTAAGTTAAGATATTATAAACGGGCCCCTAGATATATTGTTAACCATCCTATGTATAAGAGATTAACGGATAATGATTCTGATAATGTACTTGTAACTGATGATATACCAGAAATTGTACCGCTACATAATGTAAGCACAGATGGTTCTAGTAGTGATAGTTCAAGTTCTGATGATGAATCGATTCATGTTAGCACTTTTCCTAGTGAGGTGAATTCTAGAGTTCATGAAAGTAGTACAAGTAACGTTATTAAAGATGATCCTGATGTGGATTTTCAACCCATCACCAGTTCGGAATTCTCGTTTAGTCAGTGCAAAGGTTGTGATTATGAGTGTGTCATTGAGAGGTCCCTGTCTGTGACCGGCAATGATACAGAGTCGAATACTAGTCCAGAACTCTTTGCTGCTGATGTGCAAAATTATAATTTCAGTTCACCTTTATTGGACTGGGAGCTTTCTCTTGATGAAAGTCATTGGTCGTTGCCTTCTCTTGAATCTGGTGTGATGGTGGATCATTCTCATGAATCCCCTGACAGAGAATTGTTTAATCCAGTTGGTCGTTCGATTGATTTATTAAGTTGTCAAAGTGATGACCATGATTTTGTTGGGTTCGACGGTCCTGGTGTTCCTGTAGATAGTGATCCGAAAATTGAAAATGATTTTGCTGGGTTTGTTACTGATGGCTTTTCAGGAGAGAAATTGAATGGTTTGCAGACTGCCATAGATGAGAGTCATGGTAATCATTCTAATCAAACTAATAGGGCTCACACGAGATCACAAGGTACAGTTTTAAATTTGCCTAATGTTCAAACAAAAGTTTTAGAGTACAAAAAGCGAGAACCAAAGTAGCTGACTATTAATTATATTTTGCTAGTTGTGAGATTTATAGACTTTTAATCTGGAGGCTATTTGATATATTTTCGTAATTATGTTTATGAATCATTAGCTATGGTTGAGTTCTATTTTTAAATGTTGTATTCAATTTCAGGGTAATGAATTCACAGTGAAGGGATGTTGATTTATTTCGCGAACAAGCTGTCTGCTGCCCGACTTTCTGAGGGGGGAGGGGAGTGGATGGTTGAGTTGTGCGATCAGCAGCCTGGAGTGTGACCCTTTGCCTTGTCCGCTTGTAGATCTGAAAGAAAAAAATTATATTAGATTTGAATGTATATATAATAAACTTATATCATGTTTGTGTTATTAAATGTAGATTGCTTTATTGATTTGATTGAAATGATGTTTATGTTTTTAAAGAAGAGGAAATGATTTTATTGTTCTAGTTGGTTGCTTTACTGTTTGATAAATAAATATTCCTTTATAATATGATTGTAGAATATTGTTAATGTATTGTAATTAGAGTTTATACTTTTGAAATAATACATGCAGGTTTTATTGAGAATATTGATGTTAAATAAAGTTTCATATTGATTTAATACTTGGCAGTAACTTCGGAGTGAACAAAAGGCTGGATATTTTTTCATTTTTGCGTATTCTTTTTCTTGATTTCTTTTCTTTTGTATTTCACAATTCCATAATATTTCATTCATAAATGTTGGTCTGGTGGGGAGGAGATGTTATAGGAAGTCATTTCATACCACATTTATTCATTCATATTTAACCATGTAATTATAATCATTATTTTCATCCATTTCAGAATAGATAAATTCATTTCACATATTATTAATCATACTCCTGACAAACCTCACTCACCATCCGACTAACTTGTAGTCTTCATTAACTGTCACCTGTAAGTTTACTTTATCTTGTTTTCATTATCTTTTGTATTATTTCATTTATGTGTTTATTTGATTTATATTGGTTTTCATATCTTCTGCTTATATCTTCATATTCTTTGTTCATATTTTGTATTCTTATATTAGTTTTATATTTCAGCCTGTTCATCATCCCCTGTCATGCTTTCCTTAATCCCTTAATCCCCTAATTTATCAACTCCTAATTCCCTAATTCCTTAATTCATAACCTACATTATATCATCTAATCTTAAATCCATATTACATACAAGTCCCGTGTCATCATTATCCCATATTTTAAAGAAGACATGATGAAATATAACTAACAACGTAGTTTGTTAGACCCTTAGGCGGCAATCTACCACACCATAGGACTTAAAGACATATAAGCAGAGAATCCGTCACGAAATATCCGACCCCCTCCGGACGACGTGGCAGAACCTGAAATGATGAAATGAATGATGAACTAAAAGTCTATTATTTGTTACAGCCTGGTTATTGTCTTAGAGTAAAATCTGCAAATCTTTACCTCAACAATATAACTAAGTTAATAAATAATATTCTTCTTTTTAGTTCTCCCCATAGATGGTGGACCATGCTTGAAGATTCCTTAAAAATGTCACATTAAATTTGATTCTCTAATATTTTTCAGATCCAAGTATTATGCAACTACTAGATAGTATATTATAATTTATAGCTACATAATTTATCACTTACAAGTATATTAATAATCATTGAATTAATAGACAGTTTCTAAATCTTCAAAATGGCTGGAGGAGAAAGAAGAAACAGAAGGGTACGTCATGAGGCTGGTGGTGAGTAGTTATAATTTTAGTTCCAAAATGTTATTCTGTCGAATATTATGCTTTGTGTCCATTCATTTTCATGCTATATTAGATTATTGCATTCCTTTATATAATCTATATAGGCTGTAGTAGGTAAATTGCAGCTTGCTGTACACTAACTAAGACCAACAGTCATAAAATAGAAAACTAATGAAATACATAGCTGCAAAAAAACTTGTTATATTAAATAATCACAACAGACATTACACTTATTTTGATGTGTAACATTTTAATAAAAATTCAGTTCTGGCTGTTTAGAAGTGGATAGAATTTCTCTCTCAGAGAAATTCTAAATTAAAGGGCTGCAATTTGAAGCTAACTTGTTCAATTCAACAATTCATAATACCGTAAATATTGAACAACAACAATTTATTTATGACAGTTAATAATATTTACTAATCAATATTTGACTGATTATATTTGTAAAAGAATAAAAAGATAAATAATCTTTCTATTGAGTAGCTATCCCTTTCTGTGAATTTGTTTAACTCTTCTTATCAGTCTTTGCATAATCAAAATTTGCTATATCTTCTTCACGTACTTCTTATGACATTGCTGAACTTCTGATTCAATGGCGCAAGTTTTTTAACAAATTTTTTGGTCATTTGATTTGGTATAATTAAATTTTTATTGAAGAAAATTGACTTCATTGTTTGAAAACAAAATGGGACAAATAGATAGGACACTGTTAAGAAAGTGTTAGTCTCTCATAGTGCCTATTGATTTTTAATGGCAGTAATCCAGCGAAAGAAATTAACTATATACTAAAATATATAAAAACTAACTTATTTATACCCAACACATTTAACTCAGATTATCTAGTCTACAATTTAATACATTCTCAATTTCACATGAATTTCTGCATCCTACCATAATTGTTGTGATTTCTCTTCAGGTGCTCCAACCAGTACACAACCATCAGCCAACCAGGCCCCTCCCCAGAAAGAGAATGTGCCTAAACCACAAACCAAAGGAGGGAGGGGGTCCAGAGGGGGGAGAGGGGTGCAAGTTGCTACTGTTGATGAAAGTAAATTCTATCAGCCAGGTGAGAGTTCATTAGAATTCATTACAGATTATCAGTACTTTGATAGTTACTAAAATAAAATATTCTGTTTGAAATAAATGTACTGGTATAGTAACGTAAATTCTTAAATAAAAAGTCATAAATTACTGAATGAAAATTAACATAAATACTGAAAGAAAATTAACATAAATACTGAAAGAAAATTAACATAAATACTGAAAGAAAATGAACATAAATACTGAAAGAAAATGAATATAAATACTAAATAAAAATGAATATAAATAATAAATGAAAATGAACATAAATAATAAATGAAAATGAACATAAATACTAAATGAAAATGAACATAAATACTAAATGAAAATGAACATAAATACTAAATGAAAATGAACATAAATACTAAATGAAAATGAACATAAATACTAAATGAAAATGAACATAAATAATAAATGAAAATGAACATAAATACTAAATGAAAATGAACATAAATAATAAATGAAAATGAACATAAATACTAAATGAAAATGAACATAAATACTAAATGAAAATGAACATAAATACTAAATGAAAATGAACATAAATACTAAATGAAAATGAACATAAATAATAAATGAAAATGAACATAAATAATAAATGAAAATGAACATAAATACTAAATGAAAATGAACATAAATAATAAATGAAAATGAACATAAATACTAAATGAAAATGAACATAAATACTAAATGAAAATGAACATAAATACTAAATGAAAATGAACATAAATAATAAATGAAAATGAACATAAATACTAAATGAAAATGAACATAAATAATAAATGAAAATGAACATAAATACTAAATGAAAATGAACATAAATACTAAATGAAAATGAACATAAATACTAAATGAAAATGAACATAAATACTAAATGAAAATGAACATAAATACTAAATGAAAATGGTCATAAATAATAAATGAAAATGGTCATAAATAGGGATGTGACATTGTGCATATTGCATATATGCAGTTCTCTGCATATAATATGGTATATGCTATCCAAGAAATATGCACTTTGGGTCATTTTTTAACATGTAAATGTCTAATCTATACAGTTTTCTTCTGGGACTTCTGCATAGAAAACGATTTTAACTGTAGACCCAAGTATAAATAATCAAACTAATTATTGAAATTTAAAAAGTTTGTAGGTGGAATATTGGAACTACAAATGACTCTTGGTATTTAGTAAATAGCTAGCTACTAGTAGGAATTGATAAATATATTAATAAAATTATTTTAGAGAGTTATACTACTCGAAAAATATGGAAACTAATAGCACGTAAGTATGTTGTTGGGGGGGGGGCCGTGTCCCGCAACACTAGTCTATTAGTTTCACCCAAAGGTAGGTTCTATTCAGAGGTAAAACTGCTGTATGATCGTGGAACTAAATGAAGATTGTAATTGGTGACCAATAAAAGCTGTTCTTGTAGTTGAGTTTTATTATCCTTGGTATATCATGATTATACAAATAGCAGCATTGCACAAAAACCAGAAGTGTCATAAGCCGGAGTTTAGAACCATCAATTAACCAGGCTGAAGTAATGAAATAAACTAATTTTAGAATACAATCAAAATAACCTACAATACAAAATCAACAAAATAACAATTATATTTGGCTTACCCTGGTTATGATGGTGTCTGAAAATACACTTCACTCTTAATATTAATAGCAAGCTAACTCACCTAGAATTCATGGCATTTATAATTAATTAGATCTTATATCAACAGTACAATTTGCATCTGCAAAACACAACAGAAATTAACACAAAAAACAGGTTTTTAACACAGAGCACAATTTAGAGGTCTACACTTCACAAACACTAGATAAGGACTGACTGGACTGTTGACAACTGATTGTGAAGTAAACTTTTACCTAGCTCTAACAGGGCTGCCAATTACAAATATATTGTACTACCTATTGAGTAATATGCTATGCTCTAATTGAATTTACTTTCAGATTTTATTACATAGGTAGCAATATATAAACTTTAAATTAATTTTCATTTTAATACAAATTTCAACTTATCCATAGCTATGCATTTTAATATAACTTTATTTCAGAGGTAGTATTTTAATTATTTATTTACAATGTCCTACCATAACATACCTCCCCCTCTAGTTTATTTTTCTTTATAAATTGAAAAATAAACTAAATTTAAAATAAATGATTAGCTAACAAGGAAATTACATTGATCATTTTATTGTTTAAAATATTTAACATATATACAGTAGCTAACTATTTTTAATAAAATTCTCCTTTTTTCTAAAAAAACGATTCCTTAATAATAATATTTCTCACGTCTTGAATTTACTCCTAAGCCGATACTGATGTGCTGCTCTCGCTGGGGCTTCTGGTCTTCTTGGTGTGCTAGTTTGAGGCTCTGAAGCTTCAATCATTTCTTCTTCTGCTGTGCTGAACCTCGAGCTTTCCATCGATGTATTGAAACTTCTAGATCGTCTCCAAGTCCACATCTCTTGTACCATTATTCTGCTTCTTTCTCTACTGTTTGCTATACTTTTTCTTCCCTGTGCCACTAGCTCCTTCAAATCCACTATTTTCTTATTCACTTCCTCCTGAAATGATGGGATTTCAAAACCTGAGAAGTCTTCCGTTTCCTGAATATTCCCATTTTCGGTTTCCTTTCCTTCTCCGAGTTCAGTGGTAATTCTGAAGGCCTCGTTGAAAGTGTCAGAAAGAGAGCTCACAACCAAATCCATTTCTGTCAGGGCAGCATCAGATGCATCACAATATTCCTCCTGAATATTAATAGATCTTTCTAAGGAAGGTAAAGAATCAGTGATTAGAATATCTTTAAAACAGCTAACTATATCAGGATGGCATCCATTACCTGTATTTAGAGGAGTTGAATGCATTATTCCACCTGACACAACCGTTTCAGAACATATAAGTTTCTCTAATGGGATAGTTTTTACACGTTTCCTCGTCTTTTCTTTCTCTGTTTTACTTTTATCTGTACCCGATTTCCTCTTATTAGTTTTCTTGACAATTTTCTCTTTTCCACTTTCTTTGTTCTCATCCTCCGTATTACTGTCACTCGAGTTGCTGCTGGTAGTGTTAGTAAAACCTTCAAATGAAGCATTTGCACTTCCAAAAACCAAAATTCCACTTCCTTCCCTTTCACTATCACTGCTGTCATCCGACTCTGTTAACATGATTTTACCCCTTTTGCCATTTTCCTCTCCTTCACTTACAATGTCTTGTTCTTCCATTTCAATATCTATGCAGCGCTTCATGTTTGCCGGAAGTTCTCTATATGCTCTGAGTTTCTTGTGGTGGCACTTGATTATTCTGTTTTCATCTCCTGGTTTAACTATTTCGTAACTTAAACCATTTGACTGAACTTTACTTATTAGATAGGGACCCTCAAATTTAGGCATCATTTTATAAGATACCCTGTCTCCCATACGTTTAATCTCTTTAATTACTTTCTGGTTCACAACAAAGGACTTAAAATTTGGGTTACCTTCCCTCCATGTCTCATACGTGTCATCATCTAGGGGTATGTTCTCTTGTATATCATGGGTTTTGTACATGAGGTACTGTGAAGGGGACATTTTCAATTGATTGTGGTGAGTATTGTTATAAATTACTATTGCATTAGTTAACATGTTGTCCCAGTTTTCCATATCTTCAACTAATGCCTTAAGGATACCAATCAGTGTTCTGTTTACTCTCTCCACTGCACCATTAGCTGCTGGAGTGTAAGGAGAAGCGTAGACATGGTTTATACCGAACTCCCTCAGAACTGCCTCTGTTTCTTTCCCCTTAAACTCCAGTCCATTGTCACTCAGAATGTTGTTTGGTATCTTAATTAAATTGGGAATTACCTTTTCCTTCAAAGCTCTAGCGATGGTTGACGAAGTTTTGTTTTTCACAGGTACTGCTGTCATCCACTTTGACTTGTGATCCACGGCAACCAACAGCATTTCATGTCCTGCCTTTGATCTGGGGAGCTTTAGAAGATCTATCGCAACCAAGTTAAAAGGAAATTCTGCATCTATCTTCAAAGTAGGAGGTAATTCATTGAGTCTGTTAACTTTATTTATTTGGCAATAGTGACAACATCTACTTATTTCTCTTGCAACCTCATCCAATGATGGGTGCCAAAACTGTTTCTGGATTAATTTAACCAATTTATGTCTTCCTATATGTGCCAGTTTATTGTGAACTCTATGAGCAATGCAAATTAAAAATGAATAGGAGACAACAGTTTTAGGCTGATTTGATTCAATTTTGATCAATATGTCGTCATTTATTGTCAAATCTTTTACATACCTTGAGAACTGTTTCAACGCTGGTATTTTCCACTGTTTTGGAGCAATGTCACCAGCTATCATTTTTCTCAGATTGGCAATTGCGTGGTTACCCTTCTGCATCTGTTTCATGTCCTCTTGGTCTACCTTTAGAAAAATTTTAGGGCTTGATATTTCTTCATTAGATATCAATTCAACATTTATCAGACTATCATTGGACATGGCAGTTTGCAAGATAACTTTTTCATTATTTTTGAACATCATTTCTGCTCTTGCAAAATAAATTCTACTCTTCATAGCTTCCAAAAAATTAAGTCCAATTAACGCACAGCATGGTAGATTCTTCTGATCTACAATTCCAAAAGGAAAGCTTTGTTTAGGCATTCCATTCTCCAATCCTACCTCCAGCTCCACAATACTCATACATTTTCCTGCTTTTCCAGTAATACCTGCTAGTTTAGATTTCTCCTCCATCTCAATTTCACTTCCTTTCTTGATCTTCTCCCAAGCTTCACTGCCTATTAAACTTACTTGTGCTCCAGTGTCAATAAGAGCACATATTGACTGACCATTGTATTGGATGTTAATGCTCGAGTTTAAAATCTCATGAGAACAGTTTTGCTTGCACATGTTCACTTCAAATAAATCAGAAAGATCAGGATCATTATCATTTTCGAAATATAAGGAGTTTTCATCAGGTATTATCTCTATTGTATTTAATGATCTTTTATTTGTAATTTTTGGGGCATTCTTTCTTACATAAATGGGATTATAATGAATGAATGAAATGCATTGCAGGTTGACTATTGTTTTACATTTTTCTAGATTTGCTGAATATATTAAAGGAGTTTCAATATTATGGAATACTCTGATCTCTAGGTTGTATAAATTAGAAGCTGCCAATAGTGCTTCTGGGCAAGGCATTTGGTCACTATTTAACATCATTTTCAGTTTCTTCTTCTCATGTTTGTTATTAATCAGTTTATATTGCACAGGATTTTTGATCAATTCACTCACCACATTTTTCCTCATTTCCAGATGGTTCTCAGGCATGTCATCTTCTTCACAGACGTATCTCATTGCTGCAAGGAGGGCTGTAAACATGGAGTTACCCCCGCCTTCCATTCTCTCAGTCACTCTGAAATCCTTGGGGAGGCCTGACTCACTGAAGTCCTGCTCTGCATCTGTGGTGTTCATTCGAGACAGGTAATCTGCAGCATCATTCTTTGTACCAGGTATGTAAATAATTTGGAAGTCGTATTCAGATAAGATCTCTAGGGTTCGCTGAATACGTGAGCTGTGAGCAGCCATGTTACTCATGTATATTAGCGGCTTATGATCTGTGTAGAGCACAAATTGAATTCCTTTTATAAAAGACTTGAAATTCTGGCATCCCCATAGTATTGCTACCAACTCTCTTTCTATTGTAGAGTAGCCTTGTTGAGTTTTGGAAAAAGTCATAGAACCATATCCAATCACTTTATGTAATCCGTCTTGCTGTTGCATTAAACAGGATCCAGCTCCAATTCCTGATGCGTCGACATAAAGCTCTAATTTAGTTGCTCCGGAACTGTAGTCTGGATAAGTTAGTAAGATTTCCTTTTCTATCTCTTCCTTTAGTTTATCAAAGGCTTTGTTCCGCTCTTCTGTCCATTCTATCTTTGATCTTTTAGGTGCTCCTGTTAGTTCCGATAAACACTTCATAATCTCTGAACAGTTGGGTATAAATTTCCGTTGGAAGTTTATGAGTCCTAAAAATTTTCTAAGTTCCGTGACAGTATTTGGTTTCGGGAATTCCTTGACCTTCTTAGAATACTCCTCTGACTTCCTTATACCTTCAGTACTTATTTCATGCCCTAAAAATCTTACTTTACTCTCAAAGAACTTGCATTTAGATACCTTAATCTTGACATTATACTTAGCTAGTGTTCCGAGTACTCTTTCCACCAAATCCAAGTGTTCCTCAAATGTTTCAGTCATGATTAGGATGTCATCGATATATACGATTACATTCTTAGATTTGAGAGGGGAGATCATTTGTTGCATAGTCCGTTGGAAGGCTATACCTGCATTTTTAAGGCCGAAGGGTAATCTTTTAAATTGGTAGTGATTTTGAGTTGTGCTGAATGCTGTTAGTGGTTTACTTTCTTTATGTAGATTTATTTGATAGTAACCTTTAATGAGATCTATTGAAGTAAAAAATTTCATTCTATTAGCTTTATAAATGCATTTATCTAAAGATGGCATAGGGAATTGTTCAGTTTCTGTTGCATTATTTAATTTTCTATAATCAATACATAGTCTAATAGTACCATCAGGTTTTCTTACCGGCACGACAGGCGAGGACCAGTTAGAGTTGCTGTGCTCTATGATATCGCTGGCCAGCAGTTCCTTGCATTGACTCTCTATTTCCTCGTTCACTGGTTGAGAGAAAGATCTTGCCCTCTGCCATACAGGAGAATAACTGCTCAGTTTGATGTAGTGAGGATCCACGTCTGCCTGTCCAATGTCATGCTCTCCAGTACTCAAGGATCTACTTACTCTGTGTAGCATAGCATATACCTTTTTCTTGTCATTCTCTGTTATCATATCACTCAGCTCAACTTTCTCTTCTAACGCTCCATCTGTCCAACAGTCTTTTTCTTCACTAATAGTTTCTTCCTCTACCAACATTGAGATGCATCCAATCCTTTCATTTTTCTTTATTTTCTTAGTCTTGTCGGTTAAGTTTTCGCAAACTATTTTGTTATCTGATGAGATAATTCCTGGATAAAAATGTATGGGACTATTTTGGTTTCCTTCAAAGTAGAAATTTTTGTTATCAGTTTTGAAATTATTTACAGCAAAAGATATTGAAGCTGGTTCATTTTTCTTTATTATTTTCTTTTCTGTTGAATAAACTGGGACATTATTGAATCTGGTATTCTGAATCTTAAAATCTTCATTAAATGAGAATACAGCATTATATTCATTTTCATTTCCAATTCTTATAACTCTGTTGCTCAAATATAGTTCTACTTCATTCTTTCTTAAAAATTCTAGACCCAATATTACATCATATTTCATAATATCATTTTCTATCACTTGAAACGTGCATCTCTTCTGCATGCCCGCTATGAATATATCTGCCTCAACTGTTCCACAAGTTTTCAGATGACATTCTCCGTATCCAATGATATCACGCGTTGCTTCATTTACGTAGTTCAAATTCAAAACACCACATACAGATTTCTTTAAAAATGAATAACATGTGCCACTGTCTATCATAGCTTGTAACGAAGTTTTACTTATAGAAACAGGAATTGCTATTAGTTTGGAAGGTTGCAAATTGTTAATCAGGAATTCTTTTAAATTTTCATCTTCTTGATCAAGCTGCGAGGTCTTTAAATCATTCTCCTCTGGTACTGCCTCGTTTAGACCAGAGGGTGGAAGTTTAAATGCTGAGGGTTCATTCTATTAGCTCTTTCCTGGCTATATGATCTCCTTCTGGCTTCGTCGAATTTCTCAGGGGAAGTAGCTTGATGTCTGGGCAAGAACGGGTTTCCTTCTTTCTTGTTTGTGGACCAACATTCCTTTGCAAAGTGTCCTCCTTTCCCGCACTTGAAGCAAGTCATCAATCTCTTACGACATTCATCCCTAGAATGTCCCTGTCTGTTGCAGTATTCACATTGTTCAGTGTCCTCCCATCTAACTTTGTTCTCAGTGTTCCATCTGTCTCTATAGTTCGTTCTAGTGTTGGGGGAGTAATCCGGGTTCCTATTTCTGCTGAAATTGTGGGTTTTTGTCTGGAACTGCGAATTATTATTTTGGTACTTCATACATTCATAGTCTTCTTTCTTCCCGTTGAAGTTCTCTCTTCCTATATTTATAATGATATCTTCTTCCTCTTCGTCGTCGTCGTCCATCTTCTTCACGTCTCCGTCGCACATTCTTATACACTTCTGTATTTTATTCCAGCTCATTTTCGTGTCTGTAAGTTTGTGGTGAACGATTTGAGCATCCATCACAGCTCTAACTTCTTTGGGTACAGTTTCTTTCAGTTTATTGATTAGAGTATTGCTGTATTTTACATCCTTCTTTGGATAAGCCATCTTGAATAATGATAGCATCCTATTTGAGTAGACAGTTAAAGATTCTCCTTTCCTTATTTTAGCGTTTTTAAAGTTCTTCCTTGCTTTCTGCTTTCTGTTATCTTTATCCTCTTCATACCAATCTAGTAGTTTCTTCTTAGTTTCTTTGTATTGGTCATTTACGTCCTTTATAGCTTTGAAAGTTTCTAGAGTCCGTCCAACCAAATGTTCCTCTAGTTCGTTGAGCCAAAACATCTTTCCTCTTCTGTAGTTTTCCTTGCAGTAGCGTTCGAATTTAACTAAGTAGGTGGCTATGTCTAGTCCCGATTGCTCATCGAATTTCTCGAGTTTAGGTATAGTTCTGTTGTCGAACTTCTTGAGCATATTCTCAACTGCATCGCTTTTGGTTTTCTTTTTCCTACTGCTGAATAAGGCTTCACTCTCCTGATCTGAACTATCGGTTGACGAATCAAGTGAATCTTCTGATTCAGATGTTTCTGATGAACTTTCTTTGACGGATTTTCTAGCCATTTTTCCTTTACCTTTCTTGATTAGTTTCTTCTTTCTTGATTTCGTCTTGTCCGTATTCTTGCTGTCTGACTCTTCACTTTCCTCTGACTCTTCACTTTTCTCGTCTATATCCTTCTTAACCTTCTTAGTAGCTCCAGTTGATCTTTCCAAGTAATTTGCTATTTCTTCATTTATGCTTCTTATTAATTTCCTGACGTCCTTGTCACAATTCGTTCCATTTAATTCCTCTATTTTAGCTAAGAACAACTACGCTTCTTTCCAATCTCTTGCTATGATTGCAGAGTCCTCTATAGTTTCTGTTAGAGGCAACATGATTATGAATTTTCAATGCTACTGCACGATAACCAAAAAAAAATTTTCAGTCCAGTCTGGGATTATTCTTTACAGTTGGTGATGGCGTTCTTCAAATCCAGATGATATCAATTTAGCTTAAAAGGAGTTTTTTTTTTCAAAACAATAGAATCAATAATGTTCTGACTTTAATTTACTGTCGTTTTTAGTCACGGCACCAATATGTTGGGGGGGGGGGGCCGTGTCCCGCAACACTAGTCTATTAGTTTCACCCAAAGGTAGGTTCTATTCAGAGGTAAAACTGCTGTATGATCGTGGAACTAAATGAAGATTGTAATTGGTGACCAATAAAAGCTGTTCTTGTAGTTGAGTTTTATTATCCTTGGTATATCATGATTATACAAATAGCAGCATTGCACAAAAACCAGAAGTGTCATAAGCCGGAGTTTAGAACCATCAATTAACCAGGCTGAAGTAATGAAATAAACTAATTTTAGAATACAATCAAAATAACCTACAATACAAAATCAACAAAATAACAATTATATTTGGCTTACCCTGGTTATGATGGTGTCTGAAAATACACTTCACTCTTAATATTAATAGCAAGCTAACTCACCTAGAATTCATGGCATTTATAATTAATTAGATCTTATATCAACAGTACAATTTGCATCTGCAAAACACAACAGAAATTAACACAAAAAACAGGTTTTTAACACAGAGCACAATTTAGAGGTCTACACTTCACAAACACTAGATAAGGACTGACTGGACTGTTGACAACTGATTGTGAAGTAAACTTTTACCTAGCTCTAACAGGGCTGCCAATTACAAATATATTGTACTACCTATTGAGTAATATGCTATGCTCTAATTGAATTTACTTTCAGATTTTATTACATAGGTAGCAATATATAAACTTTAAATTAATTTTCATTTTAATACAAATTTCAACTTATCCATAGCTATGCATTTTAATATAACTTTATTTCAGAGGTAGTATTTTAATTATTTATTTACAATGTCCTACCATAACAATGTATTAAATTTAAATAATTATACACAAAAGTGTTTAAATTTATCAATTAAAGACTTAGTGTCCTTATCAATTCCACTGTTTGAAATTGAATGTGAATGTTTGAAATTAACTTGCTATTATAGAAGTCTAAATTTAGAACTGCTCTTTTTATATTTGGTTTTCCAAAGTTAAAGCATAGTGCAGTAAAAATAAAACTTGAGAAAGTTTATTGTAAGTTCCATTGAAAACTCCAAAGTACAATTAAATTCAAAACATAACTATATACAGATTAACTTTATTTTAAATTTCGTAATTAACTTCGAGCATATAATATGCACACTATTGAATAATTTCTGGCATATAAAATGCATATTTCCAGTATGCATTTTGGTTCAGCATACCTTTATGCCCATTGACTTTTTGCATATTACATGCAGAAATAGTCATAAAATATGCTTCATATTGTGTTAAAAATTATGCATATTTTATGCTGCATATTGTCACATCTCTAGTGATATAATACTGAATTGAAATAGTTATAAATTACTGAATTGGAATTATTATCACCTAAGTGGACATAAAATGCTAAATGAAGAGTTTGTTTGAATAGAAAAAATGAAAATATTAAAAATAACTAAATAACTACCCATAGCACTAACATCTTCCACTCCTGTGCAGTGACTATCATGGAGAGCAAGAAGAAAGATGAAGAGCAACAAGAGGAAGATGAGATAGAAGAGGAACCAAAGAAATACAGAAAGAGAGGAATTGTCAGCAATTGGAGCAGGTAACTAGAAGATTGATTTAAAGGGCCCCTACACTTGACACTTTTCCTGAGACAGGTAGCTATAACTGTCATAATTTCAGTTTGATGTGGACAGAAAAATATTAAATTTTAGCATTAGACTTTTCCATATTTTTTGTACAATATCCTTCTTTAGGATATGAATATATACCTTTAAAAGAAATATTAGATAGAGAGAAAAAGCTTAGATCTTCTATTCTAAAAAAAAATCACACTCACATCGTAAGAAACCTGTCAATAAATACAGCATGGAGAGTGCTCAAATATATAGGGTTAGTTACAAATTATTGGTTGGTTCCACTTCTTTGGTCATATAAGAAAGAACAATAAAATAATATTTATTTAATTTTTTTAATTGGTATCCAATTAAAATGTAAGTTATTATATTATTTTTTCTTAGGACTGAAGATGTGAAATTGACCAATAATTTGTAACTTACTCTAGTTGAACCATTCGTAATTGGACTTCGAGTGAAAAGTATGTGTCATAGCTACCTTACCTCTTTAGGTATCAATAGCTCTTCCTTGTCGGTGCCGTTTTGATAGAATGTTAAAAAATACAAACTGGATTCTCGTAGCTAATGACTTCAGCTTAATTCTATTTAACGTAAAATAAATTTCAATGGAATTTAAACAAAAAAGAGCGAAACCAATTACTAGCTACAATATTTTATTTCTCATAACCGTGATTTTCTTTTTAATTAGCTATCACCTTTAATTTTTAATATCCACCCCCCAGGTATGAACCTACTGAGTTACTTGAAGATGTTGACGATGGATCAGATTATCTTCTAGGAGAGGACTTCAGTTCTGTCATAGAGAAACAATGTGAGAGTCTTTAATTTTATTATGGTATTAAATGAAGGGGATAAAAATTAAAAAGTAGGATTAATACCCAGTGAACAAACCTTTTCAATTATCTACTTGGTGCTAGTTTGATATACGATCTGAGTGTCATTTAGTAATTAGTGGTTTGGTATGCAATCTGAGGCCCCCTTCTCACCGCCGCCTTAGGATTCTGCTCTTTTGGTATGTCTTCTTACTTGCCTTTTTGCAACGCGGCGTTAGCTAATCTAATCATTATTTTCCTTGTTTTTATTTGGTTATTATTTTCTCTGGTTATCATTTTCTCTGGTTATCATTTTCTCTGGTTATCATTTTCTCTGGTTATCATTTTCTCTGGTTATCATTTTCTCTGGTTATCATTTTCTCTGGTTATCATTTTCTATGGTTATCATTTTCTATGGTTATCATTTTCTATGGTTATCATTTTCTCTGGATATCATTTTCTCTGGTTATCATTTTCTATGGTTATCATTTTCTATGGTTATCATTTTCTCTGGTTATCATTTTCTATGGTTATCATTTTCTCTGGTTATCATTTTCTCTGGTTATCATTTTCTCTGGTTATCATTTTCTATGGTTATCATTTTCTCTGGTTATCATTTTCTCTGGTTATCATTTTCTCTGGTTATCATTTTCTCTGGTTATCATTTTCTCTGGTTATCATTTTCTCTGGTTATCATTTTCTCTGGTTATCATTTTCTATGGTTATCATTTTCTCTGGTTATCATTTTCTATGGTTATCATTTTCTCTGGTTATCATTTTCTCTGGTTATCATTTTCTATGGTTATCATTTTCTCTGGTTATCATTTTCTATGGTTATCATTTTCTCTGGTTATCATGATATGGAAAAAATTAATTTGGCATAATAGGGTATGTTCTGAATTATCGAACAGTTCCACATTTTCGATCATCAACAAATAACGAGTTAAACTGTCATATTTATTATATACTTTTTCTTATATGATCGAATATGTGTAACTGTCCGATAATTCATAACTTACCTAACTTTTACAACTCTATCACAATTGCCAGGGACCCTTGTTATTTGGGTAGAAAATGATAACCATTGTAGACAATTATTTTTCTATTTTTATTAGCAAATATAAAGGATACAGGTGTATGAGATATATAATATTTTATTTCCTTAAATATTTATATACCATTTATATATAGCCTTAGTATGGTAATACTTTGAAGAGATATCCTTGTATAAACTAAGTCCTACTAAACTTTGAATATATTGTTTGTTTTGTATCACAGATACTTAAACAAAAAAATTATCACATTGAAAATGATAATACATTATCAGATCACATAAACTTTCCAGATCACATACCAAAGTAACACCATTCACTTGTACGTTATCATCACACTGTGAAATAAGATTAGTTAGAAAACTAACAAATATTTTCTTAATCAGTTCTATAGTAGCTACGTTCAGCTCAATATTGTCAATGTTAATTCCGTTGTTAATGAGGACAACTGATTGTTAGCTACTTGATAAATTAGAGGGGCAGTAGCTACACTCGCTGATAATTTAAGTTTTTAGCAATAAAATGTAGCTAGGTATATAACAATTGCATATGAAGGAAAATTCTCTCTTCCGAAATATGTATATTAGTTAATTGATTTTTTTATGAGAATTTTTTATTTTTATCTTTAATGTGTTTATTGGAACTATTAATTCATACAAGGCCCTATTTTTTATTTAACTTCTGTATGTTTATAATATAGCTATATATATATATATTTAATGTTCTTTACAATATGTATATAGTATTTAAGAAATTATAGTTGTAGCTACCTAAACATTGCCAGTTGAAAAAAAAATTAGTAGAGAGTATTTATAATTAAATATGCTACCTTTCAGTAAAAAACAAAGGGAGTCACATGCGTCTGAAGGGAGAGGAAGGCTGGTCCTTCACTGGCTCCTGTGTCAAGGAGACATTGGGAGACTTGAAGGTTGGAGAACTGGTACAGAGTCTCCAAACTATCAGCCTCCTGGAGCAGATTGTGATGGAGACGAATGTTGTGTTGGTGAGTAAAGGAGAGGTGTGATGGTGAGTAGAGGAGAGGTGTGATGGTGAGTAGAGGAGAGGTGTGATGGTGAGTAGAGGAGAGGTGTGATGGTGAGTAGAGGAGAGGTGTGATGGTGAGTAGAGGAGAGGTGTGATGGTGAGTAGAGGAGAGGTGTGATGGTGAGTAGAGGAGAGGTGTGATGGTGAGTAGAGGAGAGGTGTGATGGTGAGTAGAGGAGAGGTGTGATGGTGAGTAGAGGACAGGTGTGATGGTGAGTAGAAGAGAGGTGTGATGGTGAGTAGAAGAGAGGTGTGATGGTGAGTAGAAGAGAGGTGTGATGGTGAGTAGAAGAGAGGTGTGATGGTGAGTAGAAGAGAGGTGTGATGGTGAGTAGAAGAGAGGTGTGATGGTGAGTAGAGGTCTTATTTTTCTGTTTTTTCATCTAACTTCTTTTCTGACAATGTTTATAATATTTGTGATTGTACCTACCTCTTATTGACAGTAAAATAATTATATGATAGTACATGATGTCAAGATGATTAATATTTTGTACTTTTAAATGTGAATAAACTTGTTCAGGAACTGCAACAGTAGAATAATATTGAACTATTTGATTTCTATAAGCCTTGTTAAATTATATAATTACGCAATCTAGCGGTGACTCTTGGACTAATTTTCTCCATTTTGTTGATAAATTAATGGAGGGTCATTAATAATAGAATAAAATTTTGTCAGTATATTTTTTAAAATCAGATTTGAAACAATACTTTCAATAAATAGCTAACAGTTTGATTTTTTATAAATATATATAAAAATCGTTTATAATTTTTTTATTATGAGTATAACTAGCTTCATATTCTATTTTTTTATAAATAATTTAAGTTACAATAAATTCGTATCTTTTCAGCCCGAATTATCTGACTATTACAAAGAGATGGCAGATGCAAATAGAAAAAGCTACAAAGTTAGTGCCCCGAAACCAACAGTAGACACTGCAGATCTGATAGCGAATCACACGGAGAAATTGAAGGAACTGTTGATAGACAACATAAAGGAAGAAAAAATAGACATATTGGCTGAGAACGACTTTTACGAAGAGATAGAAAAAGATATCGATAACTCTAAAGATAAAGAACATGAGAAAGTAGATCTGACTAATAAATTCTCCGAGTTGTTCAGTAGAACGGACATAGACGACGATAAAGAAATTTTAGAAAATAAAGTACTAGATTTTTCTCAAAGTGCCTCTACAGAATCTTTTGATTTTGGTTTGCCAAAGTTAAGCACAACTTCTGAGGCTACCGATTTAGCCTCAATGAGGCAAAAGAACCTCACAGATGAGGATGTATTCCTCCCTCCTCCTTTAGATACCAAGAAAACTAGCCATAGTTACGAGCCTGATGTCGATTTGGACGCTCCTGTGGTGATGAAGCAGGAGACTCCTCTGGTGAAGACGGAGGAGGATACCAAGGAGCTGGAGGACTGGCTAGACTCAGTGCTAGATGATTAGTTATCTTCACTAGAACTCCTCTATAATGAAATACTCTAGTGAATGTAAATTGTACAGTCCTGAGCCAGGAAGTAACCTGTATAGTGAACTAATTTCCTTCAGTCTGACATAAAATGGGATACCTAATGGGTTGAACTACTAAAAAAATTGTTAACTATAGAGGTTACTCCCTTACTCAAGAATGTTCATTTAGGACACTAGATTCACTATACAAGATTTCATTATAGAGGAGTTACAACTAAAATTGAAACTCAGTGTAACGTCTCAGTACTCTGAAAGTGGGTGAAAATATAGGTCATGATCCAACATTTAGATCTTTCTGATGGTGCCTAACTTTCAGAATAGTAGAATAACTTAATGTCAAACCACTGTTGTGCCCCTATACAATAGTGATACAGAAATAAGACACTATAGCTACAAGAAATGTTAATCTGTTTAACATTGTCTGATTTATTATGCCTGTTACAATTAAAAGTCGAATTTATAGTTACATTACCTAATTAGTTTTCATTACCTATGTAAATCTTAATCACGAATAAAATTATATTTGTCAATGGTTTAGGAATCAGAAACATACCATTTTACATGACAGAAAATTGTTTAATTTATACTTTTATATACAATTATTCAAAATTTACATCATGACTTATTACTGAATTAAATTTTAAAACTCATACAAATTGTTTAATTATTAGATCTTGAAACCATTAAAAATTAACATTAAATGAAGTTTCTAGCTATACTAATTAAATAAATATTAAAAATATACAATACCCAATTATTTTAAACCATATTAAAGCAAATAAACAATTAAGGGTTATATTTTATTTACCGGATGAAAATGTAACCAATAAGCATTATTATAAACTATGATGTTTGTAATTATCAAGATGCATTCATAATTATAATAATGGTCATTAGAATTTTTCCATCCGGTAATTAGAAAAAAAAGCCTCTTTAACCTAAGTTCCCTGTTTATGGTAAGTTTCGAATTATCGGACGGTTTTAAATTTTCTTCCATGTAGCTAAGATAAATTCTATATAATTTTCTCATGATCAAAACTAAAATTTACAACAAACTAATAACTCTGAACTTCTATAAAATGCGTTTTTGTTGCATTTGCCTGACGGTTGTAATGAACCTCTGCCTTGACATCTGAAGGGGACTCTCGCTCCCTATACTCTCCTTGCGGTGTTCTAACATAGCGTCATAGAAGTCAAGCATTGAAGGCACTGGGTCATACTCCTTCAGATCAGGACACTGCAACTCTAGCCCCTTTCTAGCAACATACTGCCTCATCAGGAAAATATTTTCGGGGTCTCTGAAAAAAAGCGTATGGAATAACTTTATAGAAAATTATAGGCTAAAAACTAAATATCGGATCGGTCATATAAAAAATATTATAATAATTCTATTCGAAAGCTTGAAATCAAAAATACCTTCAACGCTGAGTTTAAATAATATAATTAGTATCCATGATATCTGCGGGTATCATGGATATTAGATACGAATAAAAATTAAATTATTTTTATATCATTTTACTTCAATGATCGTTGATGTGGAAATTACCTATAATTCGTAACTTACCCAATACGATTATCGGATGTTATTTATGCATTTAATAATTTGTATCGACTGTAAATAGATATTGTATGAATGTTCTTCACCGTGAGAGTTCATCCCTAGTGGAATATTATTTGTATAGACTGTAAATAGATATTGTATGAATGTTCTTCACCGTAAGAGTTCATCCCTAGTGGAATATTATTTGTATAGACTGTAAATAGATATTGTATGAATGTTCTTCACCGTAAGAGTTCATCCCTAGTGGAATATTATTTGTATTGACTGTAAATAGATATTGTATGAATGTTCTTCACCGTAAGAGTTCATCCCTAGTGGAATATTATTTGTATTGACTGTAAATAGATATTGTATGAATGTTCTTCACCGTAAGAGTTCATCCCTAGTGGAATATTATTTGTATCTTCTTACAGAATTAATTCAGTGTTGTATCAAGTTGTATGATTGGAACGTAATGTACTAAATTGGGTCTTACAATATTGAATTTATAAAAGTTTAGTTGTGTTCATAATTTTTTTTAAATATGAGCAGTTTGAAGTACAATCAAAGGTCAATAACCTCATTATAAATTCTAGTCAATAGGTAGGTTCTAGCATAGGTAGCTAAATAGAGAAGTGTGGTAAGTTTCGAATTCATGAACGATGAACTTTATCAGTTATTCAGAAACGATGTAAACAAATGACGTCACACAGAGTACTCTCAAATATTATAAATGAATACCTAGAGTGTAAAACGTGATAAAAACAAAATTTAATATTTACAATAAATAACACACATCTTATTTAAAATCAAATGGGAACAACTCTGTGTGACGTCATTCGTCTAAAGGGGACAATCCAAGCCATTTTCTGTTTTTTGATTCAAATAATGTATTCTTCACTACTAAAGTGTTCCTAGTGTTCTAACACTCAGGTAGGTAAAATATCACATCGCTAACTAACTCCCGAGATAGTGGAGGGGGGGAGGGGGGTTTGAAGAGAAGGGTTAGGGAGTAAAAATCGATAATCTAGTGGATTTTGGTTGTTTGTTCTTGTTCTTGTGTTTAACTTTACCACAGTGAGTCAGGTGGTGCCTGATGACACCCCCACCTTCGAGTGGACAATACCGGGCTTGCCTGGCCTGCGGGGTTTTAGTGGCAAACACAAAAACATTTTCTTGGTATTTTTTTTTTTGTTATTTTTTATTATTATTGCTCTCCTGAATAATTGCGAATGTTGTATATTTCGTATTCATTTTTGATATTTTCAAACGTTTGGAAGTTACAGAATTGCGGTTTTTTGCATTCGATGATCCTATGAAATCTCTACAATATATGTTTGATTTTGAACTTCAAATTTTGAAAATACATTGTTAAAAAAAATTTTTTTAGAAAAGTGAAATTTTCTTCGATAAATAAACTCTAAAATCAAAATTTTGTTTGCTATATTTTGTAGACCATCGAAAGCAAAAAACCGCTGTATCGTAACTTCAAAACTTTGGGAGTAATACGTTTTTTTCAAATTTGTTCAAAACTCGTGTTACTCGTCCGAAACTCGTCAAATCGAAAAATTCATAAACAAAAACTAAATTCAATTTTATATATGTGAATCAAGTTTCACAACTCTTAATCGCGGTCACGGCTAACTATTTTCGGATGCTCCAATATTGTACTTATTATAATTATCTTTCTATTTACTATGGGTTCTACTCACAGTCTATCGTAGTGCACACTCTTGAACACGTTTCGGCACTTCTGGACGTGTTGGGCCACCTCTCGGTTTTCGGGAGAGTCGTTAATCCTCATAGCCCTTACCGCCATGTCCACGTCATCCAAGAGATAGGCCAAGGTAAGCTCAAAATACTTCTTAACCTCTGCAGCAGCGTCAAAAATATCAAACTGAACAATGGCGGAAGGTAAATTGGTAACAGCGGATACTATGTTAGGTATCCTATTGACAGTGTAATCTAGAACTTCTTTGATCGGGGCAGGTACCAAGCTACCAAGGTTTATCATTCTTTTAGATCGCGTGTTTATATCACCAACTTCTATGGACTTTTCACCTCTGATGTCGTATAGGGAAATTTCAGTATTTTCAAATATATTCGGTAAAGAACGTTCAGTTAATATATTGATGCTGGTTGTTGACTTAGCAATTATTTGGACAACATCACTGAAGTATTCAGGTAGGATCACGACTTCTTTCCTGACATCGAGGAAGTTGAAAGGTCCCGATGCAAGTGTTCGAATTCGATAGAGAATTTCGTCGAATGCGAGTAGAAAATCTATAGCAACATCTACGAGATCTAATGTTTTCACTATAGACAGTGCAAAAATGTTCTGGTCAGACTCCATGACAGTAAACATCCAAAATTTCATTTGGTTCCAATTTGTCATCAAAGTTTTAGAATCTAATGTCAACCAATTACTCATATTGATAGAGTTCAACAGTAGATCCATCAAGTCATTCTTAGAAACAGCAGGATCACCTAGAGAATAAATATCTCTTGGTGTCTTACTCATCAAATGATCAGTAAAATCTAGCAAGTAGGTGATGACGTCAATGAAAAAGGGTGCAACAGATTTAGTTGACACACTAGTTTGTTTGATTGGAACAAGGTAGTTAGGAATTCCTGTTTGAAGTCCCTTATCATAAACAGACCTCTTGCTTAATTTCTCATTACTTTTTCTGCTTTTTAATGATAAAGAATTTCGTATTTCAGCATTTTCTTTGAGAAAATCTTTCATGATAACATTCAATTCCAGACAATCTGGATAATCTTTTACTGAACAAAAATCACTATAAGTCATATTCCCATCAACTTTCGATGTTCCAGGTTCATCAAAATCCTTCTGAATTATAGCCTTCTTAAATAACTCAATGTAAGATTCAGTATCTAAACCATCTTCAGCAGTCTCAGCTTGTTCCTTTTCTGGGCGTTTCGGCGCGAAACTGAGTTTCAGGGATTTTTCATTTTTCAACAATCCGTGAGTGTGAGATATTAAAATTAATATTAAGGCTAAAATTAGGTGTCTAGCAGCCATTGAGATAATCACCTGTAAGGGAATAAAATAATCAATAATAATCTCTGATCAGAGAAGTTTTTGGAGCAGTAATAGAAGATGCAATGTTACCTTTTATTAAACTTTGTAACCCATCATCAACTGCTTACGTATTTTCAAGTACATTCTTTTAAATTTTCTAATTAAATTATCTATTTCGTTCATATCTCAATAAATATTGAATTATGTTTATCATAAATCATTCATAAGTTAGCAAATCAAAAATTTCAAGGATTTTTCAAAATACCTACTTATCTAACTTGGGTCTTAAAATCGTAAACTCACCAAATCATCGGCTTATAGAATTTGACAATGAAAGACTGATGATGAAACTTCTTTCTTCTAAGTACTTATCTACACTGGCTCTCATGAGGATATCCTTGAAGTCTTCCTATCAATAGGTACCGGAACAGTGTAACTAGATCAGAAAGACGATAGGATTGATGACCTGTTTCTTGATTGCCTATCTACTTTTTATTCCATGAAGTCAATTTGGTTAAAAAATATAATATAGGTAAATTTGTGCTTTAGGTCTACCTCCTATTTTCGCTATTTTAACACTATATATAGGTAAAAGGAGCCTTTTCAAAAAGCTTTTCATGAATACCATTTGTTGTGGAAATGTTTCATACAATTAAATTTCCGGTAGGAATAACATTAGACTTGTATAAAACACAAGACTTTTCCGCCTTTTAGATTTTCGTGACATGAAATCTTAGTAACATGTAACTGTTGATGTAGTTTGCTGTATCCGCTAGTTGACGTACTGTACACTTCACGATTGTCTAATGACCTGGCCCGGGGGTTCGAGGGAGGAACTAGGCGGGGATTGAGGAAGAGGAGTTAAAAGTAATGTCGACGGAGGAAGTGAAGAGAATAGTAACGAGGGTGGCGCATGCGGAGTGGAGAGAGGAGGTGGAGCGGAGGAGCATTCTGAGGCTGTACGGAGGGTTCAAAAGCGAGATGAAGGAGGTGGATCGTGAGGGGGGAATGGCATCAAGGCTGTGGTTCGCTGCAAGGACGGGATGTTTGAGGTAGAAACGTAGAAGATGGGGTGAGGAGAGCGACAGGTGCAGGCTTTGTGGAGCTGATAGATAGGGCCAAGCAGGTCAAAATTGCTGCACACTAACAAACTGCGGCCTCTTAACAACAGAAACATCATAAGTTCAAAACACTCGTCAAAAACTTTAATTAATAGATTATAGCATGCACTGCACTTCTTTGATAGCTATGCCATTTTAATGTAATTTCGGCTCAGAATGTTTTACAGACTCTTGAGAGGGCCGCAATTGAAAATTAAATGGTCGCAATTCACCTGCATGTCCCTAGGACGAGGAGCATTTTATTTGGGAGTGTTGCGAGTAGGAAGGCGAGAGGAGACAGGCCGTGGAGCTGCAGAGACCGAGACCAGAGAGTGGAGATGAGGTGTTGGAAGCTTTTTGTTTGGAGGTTGAGATGATAGGGTGAGGAGAAGGGTGTTGCACGAGTAGTGGAAGCACAGGGAGAGAGAGAGATAAGGAGGAGAGAGGGGGTTATGCCCCGTTAGTTAGATTCTGAGTGAGTTAGGGCGGAGAACTTCAGGTGAGGGAGGATTGGACTTTGATAAGAATTTAAAAAAAACTTTTTTTATTGTTTGGAAGGAATCTGTACGCTGGAAACCTTAACCTTGTGGTGGCAAGCCCCCCGATATACGTATTTGTGAGGTTATATCTGAAATAATTTGCAAATTTACCTTTTCAGACCCCCAAACTTAACCTAACCTATCTAATTGAGCTATATCTCGAAAACGAAGCGTTTCCACAACACATTGTATTTCTGAAAAACTTCTGTAAATGGCTCCATTTACCTATATTAAAGGTCCCCTCCAAGCAAATATTTCTATTGCTTTATTTAACGAGGCTAATGTTCATATTCCTTTTGCCGACTTACTAGTTTAAGAAATTTTCAGCCTGAAGAAAAAGAATGTACACCATTTGTTTTGATTGTCAAATAGGTATTAGGTTTAATAAATCCATTTAATATTCACGTAAAGGTATAAAATTGAATGAACTTTTATTAGAAACGTTTATATACTTTAGAAAACAATTAATATCTAAAATAATTCAAATAAAGGCCGAAAACGCATGGTTTGTTTATAAAATTCAAATTTGTAATCAAAACAAAGAGTGTACAATCTTCTTCTTGAGCATTAGATTAGTGATTCGCTCAATTGTTGCTCACAGAGTATTAAAATACTTTAAAAACAAATTATGAAATATATATTGAACCGAATTGTATGCGGTTTGCAGAATAATGATCGTAGACCTTAGTTTATAATATTATGTCATAACTTATTTTTTTCCCGTAGCCTGGAGTTGGAGAGGACCTTTAAGTGTCAAAATCAGAGGCCGATTTGAAGCACAAATTAACCATTATATTACACGTAATAATATTAATTTATTAGAGGGCTGCAAAAGGTGTGAAAAGGAAATTAAAAAGGGAATCCAAGGAGTACTCAAAAAAAGAAAGTGTCTCCATGAAGTAAGTAGCTAACAAAACTCATAGATGTAGAGAATTGCTGCTCTAGCCTACTTTACACAATAATCTAAGTGGAAAATGAAGAGGTGATAGGAAATCTAAGACCTCGTAGTTGAAGAGTATAACCCTAGCGCTATCCTCTAAAACTGAAAAGAGCTAGGTAAACAAAAATATAACCATGGTGAAAATGAATAGACACAATAGGTACACATGTTATATATAAACAAATAATTAGGTTGTAAAAACGATAATACCGGTACCTAATTTTTTTTTATTTCGATTCCCGGGTTAACTGTAACTTTTAACATTAAAGATATTTATATTGAGTTAGTTTATAATATTATTTAAAAAGAAATCATGAAAAATCTTGTAATCTTATAAAAACACTAAGTGTAAAATTCGGTAAACTTATACCTATCCACCTAGTTCAATTTTTTTTAGTAATTTGTGAATAATTAAAAAAATAACTTAAGGTCACGCAGGTAAATTGCGGCCCACTCACTAACTGCAGCCTCTAACAACTGAAACATCATAGCTTCATAACACACGCCAAAACTTAAATTAATAAGTTATAGCATTCACTGTGCTTTTTTTGATAGCTATGCAACATTTTAATGTAATTTCGATTTAGAATGTTTTAGCTCTCTTGAGAGGGCCGCAATTAAAAATTAAAGAGCCGCAATTTACCTGCGTGACCCCTAGTTATATTATTGCCCTTACTCAATTCACTGCATTAAAATATTAAGTTTCAAATAACGGAAAAAGTAAACAAATTAGGTAGTACCAACATATTTCACGAAAATAAATACCAACACTTAATGTTGAAATTACTGAACACTGTCGCCTGTCGGGTACTGATAAAAAAATATTACAGTCAGAAAAGCGCCCATAAAATATCTACATCTCTGATCACCTGGTCAGGTTGGTTAAAAAATATAGTTTCGGAAGGTTATTAGGGGTGAAACAATTAGGGCTAAAACTTAAAGGTCCTCTCCAGGCTCCGGGAAAAAAATCAGTTTATAACATAATATTATAGAACTAAGGTCTACGATCATTATTCTGCAAACTGCATACAATTCGGTTCAGTATATATTTTATAATTTGTTTTTAAAGTTTTTTAGTACTCTGTGAGCAACAATTGAGCGAATCACTAATCTGATGCTCAAGAAGAAGATTGTACACTCTTTGTTTTGGTTACAAATTTGAATTTTATAAACAAACCATGCTTTTTCGGCCATTATTTTATATATCAATTGTTTCCTAAACTATATAAATGTTTCTATTATAAGTTCATTCAATTTTATACCTTTATACGAATATTAAATGGATTTATTAAATCTAATACCTAGTTGACAATCAAAACAAATGGTGTACATTCTTTTTCTTCAGGCTGAAAATTTCTTAAATTAGTAAGTCGGAAGTAAAATAGGTTCTGTAGAGTTTTGATTATAAAAATCTTTAAAAGCATATAAAATTAAAAATATGCTACCAAATTTGATGCAGTTTGCAGCAAAATGATAAGAAACATTAGCCTCGTTGAATAAGGCAAAAAAATATTTGCTTGGAGGGGACCTTTAAAGGTAAGTTCAGAGTGTCATCCATCGGACAGTTCCACATTTTAGATTAGATACGAAAAAGTAAATAATTATTTTTAACGCGATTTTTCAAAATTTATATTCCTGGTACCATGAATATCAATTAAAATGGAATTGGTATTATAATCTTAATATTCCTTTTTTCTTTTATTTGGACCTGTACGATAATTCGGAACTTACCCTAGGTACTCCTTTTATTCTGTTTCTATGAAACCTCAATAATTAAGTAAGCTTCGAAACTAGAGGCCATAAAACTGACGTCAAAAGGAAATTAGGTACAAGGGACTGACAGAAACATCTAAAACTGCAAGTAACGTTAAAAATCCATAATTCAAATTACAACAGTTCAGGATCCAAGAAATGCCACCCCCTTCTCTTCCATTCACCACAAACAGCTTCAGGATAGAACCAACGGGTCATTTTATTATTGAAAAATTGTTAGTTGCTTTAGCAGACGTAAAGTTGAATTGCAGAATGTACCTATTTTCCTTATTATCAATGTTAAACAAAATAAAGGAGAAATTAAAATGGGTGCTAGATAATACAGTTTATTAACAATTATACAAATAACATATTCAACAATATAGTTGATATTATACAATCTTTCATTTAGATTATATTTTTTATGTAATAGCTACACAGTTTAATCAATGGAATTATTATTTTGATGTAATGTTATGCATATATACGAGTCATGTTGAACTGAAATCAGTAAAACAAGATGTAGAACATTTTATGTCATGTTTGAACATGAAATATTAGGTTTGAACATGTAAGATCATGTTTGAATATGTAAGATCATGTTTGGACTTAAAAACTCATCCAAAAAACTAATTCCTATTCCTTGTAGATTTTCCCAATATACAATATTATCCACATGATTACAAGTTATTATATACCTGAGAAAATAAATAAAATAAATAGTACACAACAGTCCAAACTCTAGGGAGATAAATATGAAAAAAATACCCTCTTAAGATCCACTATTTTTGTGAAACTAAAATACGGAAACATGTTCCTAATGTTAAGCAAATAAATGAAAAATTCAAACCCTGGATAGGGTAAAGTCACAATTACAAAATGTGAATTATTAAAAACCAGATTAAAATTTAAATATATTATTAAAAAAAAGTATGAAAAATATTTTGATTTTATTTTTAATAGTAACCTATTAAAAATTTTATCCAGTATTTAATTCACAACAGGTAATTGTCCCTTTGTCCTATCTAATAAATATCATGGACTGAATATTGAAATAAATTAATAATTTAAAAAAAACACAATAACATACACTCCAAAATATGAAAACAGCAACAAAGTTTAAATAAATATATAGATAATAATAATATACATGGGGATAGCTACTAATATTAGCTTTGGAAAAAGAAGGTTATTTTGGATCAATAAATATTCTAATCAGATGTAATGAGATCAAAATGTTGAGACTATGATTATATTCTACAAAAAGTCATGGAAAACTAGTACTGCCATTTAGTCGACGAATTGATTCTGATGACTCAGTTACCAGACACGCACACTAACTCTGAAAGTGGGTATTTGAATAACCTTTAGATATTTAACACCAAATTTCCGAGTAGCTGCTAAGTGCCTATTTTTGTGCTAGAGTTTTCAGTTTCTGGTACATCTAAGATCTATCTTCCAAATGACTCCAACCATCAGGCACACAGTCGAAGTACAGGGGAATGTTCATCTTGAACCTCTTCATGTACTCTTCAGGAGACACAATAGTAGGGTTCTCAGTTCTCAAGAGGTTCTCCTTGACCAAGTTCTCAAGGTACTTGTCATGCGTGAACTTACGGACGTAGTCGATGATACCGAGCACTATGCCACTCTCGCTGCTGTAGTCTTCGGTAACTCCTACCAGAAGAGAATAGTCCATGTTCTTGCACTGTTCTAGGAACAGGGTGTCCACTTCGATAGCGCGGGAGAGGACGGAAGCCGAGGAGGGGTGCACCAGTAGCGGGTCAGTCACCCGGTGACTTTTCAAGTTGTTATCCAAGAACACTTCGCCAGGTTCATTATTGGGACCCTCTTTGGTAGTTCTATTGCTTGAATTTCCTTTCAAGTCGTAGATTTTGGAGATATTGTGGCCGTAGAACAGGTTCTCCATGATCATGAAGATCTTGTTACCGCTGGTGTGGTTTATGGTTTGGGGAGTACTTGAACCGTCAGTTTGCTGTTGTTGGCTACCGTTATTACCAGTCAGGACTTTGGTTCTCTTGCTGTATCCTACTGAAAATATACCAAATATCCTAGCTAGGGCAGTAGGACGCTTGTTGTGATGACATTGCCATAGATGTTTGAAGTAGGCTGGGCAGAACTGGTCAATAGGTTCCTGTTCAATACTCTTCATTTCCTTTAAGACAAAACGATCGTCTGTTGTTTTGTGGAAGGCACTCTTGCTCTTGCCACCTTTGGTGAGCCAATCGACTGAGGAAGAGAGGGAACGAATGAACATCTCATCTGATTCTTCTCCGAAAACAGTCTTACGCAGGAGATGAAACTCGGCACTGAAATACACGAGGACATTAAACGAGCCGTGGTCCCTCCAATTGAGATTGATATGGGTGGTGGGGACTGAAGTAGAAGCTGAGGTAGACTCCCTTTCATTGTCTAAGAACAGCTTCAATTTCTCTCGCAGTTTTATGTAGTACTGTTTCGACGAGATGGCGTGAGCGATTATAGAAGACAGTTGATCCCTGTGCACCATCACCGGAATTGAAAGTTCTTCCAAACCTCGGTAGTGACAAGATGGGTTAAAAGGATACTTCAGTTCGCTACTACTAGAAGGTAATAGGAAACCTGTGATCCTGGCCCTAAAATCAGACATCTTAGCTGTTGAACCGTTTCCAGAACTAGAAATCACCGAGACTTTAGAGTCGTTAGTGAGCAATGGAGCTGATGAATCCTCAGCTAATGTTTCCAATGCTTCATCAGCAGTCTCAACATTCTGTTCACTGTAGTGGCTTACTTCGTTAGAGCTGTGCTCAGGAACAGACTCTGTAATATCAGCAGCTGAGCTTTCGTTCGTCAAATCACTTCTGTCTGATCGTGAATAAGAATCCTCATTCTGTACAACGATGTTATCAACGGAAAGCTTTCCATCAGACTGTGTGAAAAGCTTCTCATCTTCTGTTCTGGATTTGCGCCTCTCTTCAGAAGATTTGATAGCACCACAAAGAGACTCTAATGCATCTTCTATCATTTTAATCTTACCCTCTTTAGAAGAGGAATGCTCAGATGACATATCCAAGTCCTGCTTAGATTTCTTTCTTTCTTTCCTAGTCTGTTCGGTCTTCAAATCAGATTTTATCATTTGGTACTCCATTCTCCCTTCGTTGAAATGACTAGAGAGTTTGGGAGAGATATTCACTGGAAGAATATCGATAGCTGCAGTCTCATCGTTAATAGGACCCTCGTCCTTCTTACAGTACTTCAAATTCCAGAAATTAAGAGACTCCACCACAATTCTGTGCAGTAGAACTATATTATCCTTAACTGAAAGCATCGTCTTGGGTAGGATGGAAGTGGGTTGGTCTTGATCAGACTTTGGTTTGGTGCTTTGCAACTGACCACCAAGAACTTTATGGGACGTTAGATCCAGTTGCACACTGTCATACAGTCTCTTAAATCTCGCTCTCTGTCTTTTGAAGTACTCATTCACAGTGGTATCTTCTTTGGGAATCCGCTCGAGAATGCTGTCAAATACGGAGTAACCCTTATCAGCTATGTTCCTAATTCTATCGAGTACCTCTTGCTTGGTGGGTGTGACTGGGCTTATCTGAAGGGGAATGGGAGGGAGAATCATCCCCCTAACGGCAGCAGGAGTGTACTGTACAACGGCAAGTCGCTCCTTATAATAGAAGTACTGGTGATGTTGAGTCTGATGGAGATTGTGGGGGCAATGGTTACTCTTAAGAGACGCTCCCTGCCACTGGGTATTGAACGTTCCGCTTTTCGTTCTCTTTCTGGACACATTCCCTCCTCCATAGAACCAGATTTCTAAATATTTAGCCAGCGAGAAGGACCAGGTGATCGGGGACATGATTTCAGTGGAGCTGGAAGTACGACAGGTAGTGCACCAGTTCCACATAGAAATATTGTGCAGGTCTTCTTTAGAAACGTTTTTGCCCCTGGTGGACGAGTACCAATTCTCGTAGACTTTGTAGCCCCTAATCTGGACACATGCTCCCCCGTGGTAGAACTTACGTACATGATGCTCAGCTTTGCACTGCTTGTCCTTGCTGCTACGGGGACAGTTGTAGTCCTGAGAGAAGTAGTAAGTCGTTAGAAAACCACCCAAAGGACTGTCATTCTCTCCATAGTACTCCAGCACGAGACTACAGGGCTTCACACAGTAGCTATTGGTGTCCGTGTCAGTCCCTTGACATGAGTACAGTACCGACAACTGCTGGTGGTTGGCAATGTGGAAGGAATCCATCCTATCAGTTTCTTTATATTGTCCAAGGAAGGAGCGGCTGAGAGTGGGGGCCACAATATTCTGCAGACTGGTAGTGTTTTTAGTTTCGTAGGGAGAGATACTCCATGGCATGGTCAGTTCTTCACCGCATCCTCGAGAACAACATCCCTCAATAACATTCCAACACCAAATACTGTCAGTATCAACTCTGTTAGAGTAGGATTTACACGATCCTAACAGAACGAGTTGTGCACCATGAGCTCTGTAGTCTGAAACAGCAAGAGCCATGCACTGGGCTTCTTTGGATGACAAATTAGAGTCTAGAACACTGTGCCTGGACATCACTTTCAGCATTAAGTTGTCTTTATCCAAATTCTGCACGACTGTATCTGGTATCTCATCCTCTCTCGTTGAACCACTTTGCTGAGATTTTGTTCTGGATAACTTGTTGTAGTCCAGAAATTTGGAGTGGTAAAGTGTATCAGGAAAATATTTGCGAAGGTAGGACACTTTTCCATCATCTGTCTCGAGAAAAGGTAGATTCTTACGCACATACGGAGAGGATGATATGACAGCGTCGTTCAGAGCTTGTTTAAAGACATTGCTGTTGTCCATACAGTTATCCACTATGAGCTCAGTAGCAGAAGCAGTTGACGTGTCATTCTGTTCACTGCGCAGAGGGTCACTGTTATCCTCTATCACTTCACTGACGGGAGAGTTGAGTTCTTCTCTCCTAGAGATGACGGGCGTGACACTCCTCTCTTCTTCAGCATCATCCTCCTCTATACCAGCCAAGCCATCACTCACCCTAGAGGTGATGTAAGCCCTCTCTTGGATGAGGTAGGACCTCTCAAACCGCCAGTTGTACAAAACAAACACCATGAACTTCACCACGTGCTTCACCTTCTTCAGTTCCACCGCTGTGCCTCCTCTAAGCAAGATGGTGCATCCTAGGTGCGCTGGACAGCCGGAGAAGAACATGAGGTGCTTCTTGTAGACCTTGGTAGCCTCACTCTGCATCCCCAGGGCCTCTTTGTTGGAGACAATACCTCTGTTGCTGCTGTAGGAGACACTAGTGTGTCTCAGTTTGTCCATCTCAGCAGGAGAGGATATCGGCAGCTCGTAAGTCTTCGTATAGAACGAGTGACAAAAACCGAGCTCCTTCAGCGAAAGAAAAAGAAAAGAAAGAATATGAAATGATTTCAAACTTAGTTAAAATTTTATAAGAAATGTCATTGATTAAAATCTACCAGGTAGCTACTTACAGGTAATGTTGTCTTTGTGATGAGGTCCGTGATGACTGAACCTTGTGTAACTCGAGCGATTGAAGAGAGCACCTTCTTTTTCACCCCCAGGACCAGGGTCAGACCATGCGACTGCAATGAGAAAACAGAAATGGAATGAGGAAAAAGAACTAGAGTAACCGAATTTTTTCACATGATTAAAATTAAATTTTTCATCTAACATGAATAAAAGTATTTGGAATACAGGCATGCTCCACTTTTATTACACCCACTCTTATTACAAATGGTAATAAGAGAGGGGTAATACTCTAGCTATCATACAATTGTAACTCCTCAAACATTCATTTTCTATGAATTAGATTTAAAGAAAATGGTTTTGAGAGCTCAACTTGGCATATATTGAAAAATGATGAAACTTCAAAATAGTGAATTCATTAGAAGTATTGAAATTCAACGACAGCTTAACTCTCACTCAGTGTAGGTGAGTAATTAGTTTGATACTTTAATTTATACATCTGCAGGTATCATGGACGCCAATTAAATTAAATGTTAAATAATAATTTTTTTTTGCTTGTCCGAAAAAGTAGAACCGACCAATAACTTGGAACATACCCAACTTCCTAAATATTTCACAGAGCATAAAATTGCTGTTTATTCGATGTAACACAATTATATAAATCAAAGCAGTAAACTAATTACTCAACTATACAGAGTGAGAGTTAAGCTATGGTGAAATTTTAGAACTTTTGATGCATTCACTACTTTAAACTTTCATCATTCCAAAATACGGTAAATCGAGCCTTTTAAACCATATTCTTTTATTCTAACTCATAGAAAATGGATTGGTTACAAGTGTACAATAACTTGAGTCATACCTCGCTCTTATCGTCATTTGTGATTTTGGTAATAAAAGTCGGACCTTCCTGTACTATAAATTTAAAAAATTGGTAATTCAAAGTAATGGATTTAAGAAATATTTAAATTAGCTAATGTAGTTTGCATGAAACATAACATATATGTAGAAACAATATTTTATGATTTGTTACATATGAAACCGATATTTATAAAAAATTATTAAAAAGATAAAATAGAAAAAATTCATTAAATGAAGTTTCTTGTAAATTCTATAAATAATAGAAATTTTTAAATTTAATTATATCTACATTTTTTCTTATACGATCAAAATGTGAAACTGTTCGATAATTCATAGGAAACATTTGAAAATATTACCAACCTGTAACTTCTGCTGTATGGGGTAAGACAGGCTTCCCTCAGTGAGCACCACGTGGGGTCTCTGGGACAGCACCCTAGTCACCACCTCCTGCATGCTTTCCTTCTCCCTCTGACGCCCATTGCGGATACTCTCGAGGTGCCACGAGGGGAAGAGGGCCGGCTGGTCCCCCAGCAGTAGCAGTTTGGGATCAGAGAGTCGGGTGCTCATACCTCTACAGGCGACTGTCTTTGAGAACACCACCCCATCCACTGCCTGACACTCATCCCTCCTTCCCCCAGGCAACTTCTTGAACCGGAGGAAACTGATGGGGAGGTAAATTAGTGACTTATTGGGAATTATATGATAAAATCCAATTGAAAGAAGGTGGAAATTAATTATTCGTCTTCAGCTATATAAGAAAATTAGAAAAATTGATATGCAACTTAAAAAAACTAAAAATGAAATCTAAATAGACTGAATTCAATTAAAATATTAAATATATATAACATAGCTTATATTTAGATTTTATTCACTATTTATATATTAAATAAAATGATATATATTTAGTAAATATTATTATTGTGATAATAACTCACCGCCTGACATCCATGAAATCATCCATGTTCCTCACATCTGGAGACACGGTCCGTGCCACCCTCTGGATGATGGGCCACAGGGTTGGGGCCCAGTCCTCACCCACCTCACACCAGTGCAGTACCTGCGTCATAACCTAAACAACGGATGTTAACTTATTATACCAACTGATGTCATCATAATATATTATTATAGTAGCTGTTGCGGAAATCAAAGGTAGCTACATATCGACATTGAGTATTTTTTAGATAATTTAAAATCTGAAAAATCATATGGGTAAGTTCAGTGTTATCGAACGGCACACATTTTCGGTCAAAGAAAAACCTATATTATTTAACTTGAATGTAATTTTAATTTTGAGTTAAAATAATGAGGTACTTTTTAAACAGTTTTTGTTACATGATTGAAAATGTGGTAGCTACCGTTCGATTACTCAGTACTTAACCTAGTGTAGGTTTCATTGATGCGAGAGTGAAGTCGTTAACTGCTGCGTGACCCACCGGTGGTCACAAATTCATGTTATTATTTTAAGCCTTCAAAGATATATGATAACATTAGTAGAGAAATGGTTTCAATTATTCATCAATATGAAAAGAAAATGTTAACGTGTTACTAAGATCCTAATACAACTCATGACTCACTTTCTCAACATGCGAGCCCCAGACTGAGTCAAGTCGGTTGGTGATGTCTCCCTTGGATACCTCAGGAACTGAGTCACCCACACTGGAGTCATGACTCATCAGGGGTGGCTCCTCTTGACTCTTTGAAGTTGACTCTTCTTTTACCTCTTCATCAGTCGAGGCTGAGGTTTGCTTGGCGGAGTCAATAGCTGGTAACAAAAAATATGATAAATTAAAAAGAATTATATAAAAAATTTAGCTGAAGAAAAATAGTTAGCAAAAATAAATTATAAAAATTTTAGCAACAATTTTTTGGAAGAAGAAATTATTACAAATGCGATTTTTCTACAAGATAAAAGGTAGCTATTCTTAAATTTAACACTATTGCCGAAGCCTTTATAGTTAATATTTTTACATAATATTCAGAAGTGTGTTAATTTATATCATATTATATAATAAACATAAAAATGTTCTAAGTTCTACAGGGTAACGACTCAATTACCGACTGCTTACAGTTACCGTAAAGTGAGTGTTACGTCATGATTGGTTAAATTTTCAACATTCAGATTGTCTAGTGACTTACGCCCTTGTACGGTAACTGTGAGCATACGGTAATTGAGTAGTTACCCTATAACATATTACATGTTAACGCCTCTTGTACGGTAACTGTGAGCATACGGTAATTGAGTAGTTACCCTATAACATATTACATGGTCTCTATAGTGACCAATATGCAACAAAGGGTTAAAAGGACACCCACTCACCATCATCTGAAGAGTGAGAGGCCTGAGTGTCCCCTTCGCTTTCCCTGTGGGACACAAAAGTGGGCCTAGAGGTGTTCAGGTGGTTTAACCTGTAGGGTACTGACCCATCCATGAACTGACCAGAGTCTTCAGCCCCCAACACACAGCTTATCAACTCAGACTGAAGGAGTGCATTGCAAATACCCACTGCCTCTGTCCTGCAAAGAAAAGGCATTAGAGTGTTGCCTTGATTAAATCACAGTCACAAATCACTCAATTGTCACTACAATGGTTAATCTATATAGCTACTGTAGGCAGGCACTATACATTTCCGAGAGTACCTTTCTTATTGTAGTAGCTATAATCAGAACAAGATATTTTTAACAGGTTAAGCTACACCAATATTATCTAATAGTCTAATACTATAGAAAACCCGTAATTTTTAACGGGAAAGTACACTAGTATCTTGAGTATAATATAGGGACAACCATAGTCCATTTGACGATATCACTCACCTACTGGCTGCATATTTATTCGTCAGTAGCCAGTTGACCAAGTCACTCGCAAGGAAGCAACTGTAGTATATCTTGAACCTGCAAAAGAAGTAGAAAATTACAACAACAAAATCTAGGACCTTGTAGTTGAAGAGCATAATAACTGAAGTGCTATCATCTAGAACTGCGAGTAGCATTAAAAAAAAGATAGAACATTCAAAAAGCCCAGGGTACTTACCGGTAGCGATGGGTACTGCCGGGTAATCTATGTGGCCCGTGAATGGAGTGATGGTGTATAGCCTGGTGTGAAGGGGAAACTATGAGTGACTTAAATATTACTAGGGGATGATATTGTAGAAATAACAAAACTAAGAGTAGCAATTAACCCTAGTACCCTAGGGACGGATCCATGCGCACCAGTCCTCATGAAAGAATAATAATAATTTTATTTTCAAACCGATTTGGAAGCTGTCTTTTCATGACTTTTATTTTTCAACATAATTACATACGATTTTACAAAAAAGAAGGTGATGAAGTACAAGATACTCATATTATGAGCATATATTCAATTATACAGGGTATCTCGAAAAAACCGGAACACAAATTTAAGTTAGTATATTTCAGAAACTATTCAGAAGGATTTTATTGATGGGTGGTGAAAATGGCTTTTGCGCAAATAGTCAGAAAACCTAAGAAAAATTTGTTTCTAATATTTGCTTGTTAATTTTTATTTTAAATAGATAATTATTCATTGGCGTTTACCAATGGATGTGTAAATACCAAATGAAGGTTTTTATGAAGAGAAAATATTGAAAAGTCAATTTGTTAAGATTTAATAACAGTTTTAGTGAGGACTGGCGCGCACGGACCAGTCCCTAGGTTACTGAGCAAACTTTTGAAGGCTAGGTTACTAGGGAAGAATAATATTGACATGAAATCATATGATTTCAATAGTCAGGTACGGAAAAAGAAAAGTTCGTCAGTGATGATTTATTCACAGTCAACTAATTTCACATTTCCAAAAAGAAACTTTACTAATTGTAATGCTCGAACAAATTTCAAAGTTCCTATCCTTGTTTCGAGAATGAAAGGAGTACATTTCATAATATAGCAGATTTAAGATCTAGGATCATTAATATGAAAATCTCATAAATTTCATTCAGTATTTTTTATATGATTTTGAAGTTTTTATACTCTGTGTATCCTACAATAGTATGAAATACTACTTCTGACACAGAAGAAAAATATTGTACACCATTCACTACGATTTCTAATTTGAATTTCATGAACAAACATTGCTGTTCAGACTTAATGTAAAGTTGATAACATTTTATACAGTAAATTCTAAACTTTTTTTTACCTTCACTTGAATAATTAATTGATTCAACTTACCTAGCCAACATTCAAAATAAACGGCATACAATCTTTTTCTTTGGACTTAAAATTAGCAACTTAGAAGTAACATAATGTTTGACTATTCTATGGATTAATAACATTGTATGTTCTTTGCATGAAACAGTTTAAACATGTTATATTGAACATGGTTCAACAATCTTAAACTCCCTTGGTCGTGTTTAACCTTGTTCTAGCGTGTTTTAGAGTGTTTAAATTTGTTCTAGTGTGTTTAAACTTGTTCTAGCGTGTTTAAACTTGTTCTAGCGTGTTTAAACTTGTTCTAGCGTGTTTAAACTTGTTCTAGCGTGTTTAAACTTGTTCTAGCGTGTTTAAACTTGTTCTAGCGTGTTTAAACTTGTTCTAGCGTGTTTAAACTTGTTCTAGCGTGTATAATGTCAAACATGCACAGGGTGACCCACAAAAAAGTGTACCCAACTGTGAATTAATATAAATATCGTAGACGTAAAATCTTAAGCAATGACTGTAGTAGAATGGATACATGAAAAAAAATCTAATTTTATAATTCACTTCAACTCACTTCTCAACTACTTATAAATACGATATTTATATTAATTCTAAGATGGTACACTTTTTTGTGGGTCACCCTGTATAGATACACTGTAACCTGCCCCTTTCCCAGGGTTTACTTTACCTTGAGTTGCATTAGCGTAGTGTGAGGTCCTTCTAAAGGCATGTCATCACTAAACAGACCAGTGATGCTAACATTGTCCTCAGCACTCCAATGTCTGTACAAACACAAAAATAACTTATTCCTCTGAAGAAATAGAATAGAAATAAAATGTACGTTGCATTTAGAGCTAAAATAACTGAACGTTGTAACATGGATACGCAATTCTACATTGAATTCACATTTTTTATTTGAATCTAGGATGAGAATTTGAGTAAAGACTGGGTAGGGTAAGTTCTGAGTTATTGGACAGTTCCTCATTTTCGATCGAATAAGAAAAGTATCTAATAAATTATTATCATTTAACTTGTTATTTTTAATAGCATCCATGATACCTGCAGGTATCATGGATACTAATTACAAAAATAGTTAAAACAGTAATTATGTACTTTTCCTCATACGATCGAAAATGTGAAACCGTCCGATAACTCAGAACATACCCTAGACAGCTAATACCAAAAAATATTTAATGTTAATGAATTAAACTCACAAGGAATGGGACCGTAGACCCGACACAGCAAACTAACCACTCACCTGACTCTTGAAGCGTAGTTCTCCTCCACAAACCCCATGGCGGGTTTTCTGGCCCCACTCTCAGATCTGTCCAAGGAGGAGTGGTAGCCTGTGACGTCAGAGTTGAAACCTGAGACCTGAGAGATGTGAGAGTAATTTAATGTTGGTACAATATGGTGGAATGTTGGTACAATGTAGTGGAATGTTGGTACAATGTTGAGAAATGTTGGTACAATGTTGAGAAATGTTGGTACAATGTAGGGAAATGTTGGTACAATGTGAGGGAATGTTGGTACAATGTAGGGAAATGTTGGTACAATGTGAGGGAATGTTGGTACAATGTGAGGGAATGTTGGTACAATAAGAGGGAATGTTGGTACAATGTAGGGAAATGTTGGTACAATGTGGGGAAATGTTGGTACAATGTGGGGAAATGTTGGTACAATGTAGGGAAATGTTGGTACAATGTAGGGGAATGTTGGTACAATGTAGTGGAATGTTGGTACAATGTAGGGGAATGTTGGTACAATGTAGGGAAAATGTTGGTACAATGTAGGGAAATGTTGGTACAATGTAGGGAAATGTTGGTACAATGTAGGGGAATGTTGGTACAATGTAGGGGAATGTTGGTACAATGTAGGGGAATGTTGGTACAATGTAGAGGAATGTTGGTACAATGTAGGGAAATGTTGGTACAATGTAGGGATAATTTTGATATATTAGATATTAAGCATACTAGCTACATGAAGATATAAAATCTCTCTTAAATTGAATATATAAAAATAATTTCATCACCTTTGGTAACTATAGGCAGGATACAGTAACATAGGGTATGGTCATCAGCTCATCGAATGTAGTTTGACGTGACCACCAGGTGGCTGGAAATGGCGACTCTGACCACAATTTGAAACATGAAAAAACCTACTTAAACTTAGTCACTTCTAAATTTAATTTTTTTTATCAATTACTAACTAGGCATTGATTAAATTGTATTTCCATTATTTTTTTCCTTAATTGTTATTCATAGGAACTAGCTACAATTTAGAAGTTAACTAGCACTAGTTTAGGCTCCTAGGTAGCATATGTTCAAGACCCAATTTTTAATAGATAAGTAAAAGAAATGAACAATAAAAACACACTTGAATTATATCTATATATTCAACTTTGAGGTTCAATCGCCATTTTTGCTTTTCTTTTGCACCAAACCCTTATAAAATGACTTCAAACTTCTCGATATTAACATGCAAATACGAGGAATTATGAGCCACTCGGTCACAAACAAGGAATGTTTTGTTGTGGTGACGTCATATTTTTGCGCCGTCTACTAGGTACTATACCCGTTTATGTTACTGTATCCTGGCTATAGGTAGCAAAGTTACAAATAAATTAAATATTTAAAAAATTAAAAATAAATTAAATTATTTAAATTAAATATTCAAAATAAATTAAATCAGTTGAATTAAATAGTTACAACTAAATGTCCTCACCCTAGTGTCAGACATCAGACCACTAGTCCCTGTACTGATAGTTTGACCTGATGAGTTCCTGTCCACTCCTTGGTTGTGGGCGGAGCCAAATATACCTGAGAAAAAACATGAATATTATAAAAAATAATAATGAAATTAGGTTATAATACCGTATTATAAGGGAAAGTTACAAATTATCATTTGGATTCACATCCTGGGTCATGTAAGAAAAAAAAAATTATTTATTTTACCATTTAAAATTAAAATTTAATATTTATTACATGTTTTTTTTCTTATATGACCGAAGATGTGAAACGGACCAATAATTCGATAACTTCCCTAATCTATATCAAAACCTATACATAATAGACACTGTAGAGACAATGGAGGTGTTTTGTGTGCGTGACGTCATCACAGCAACACTCTAATACCATATTTGAGGTAATTAAAGTGAGTAAAGCTATAGAAACCTATTGGTTATTGTTAGTATATCAAATAAATAAATAAAAAATATTTTCAGTTTTTGTGAATACTGAGATTCTAAATTTTACTTAAATGTGTTGATATAATGACGTCACATGCACTAAACATCTGAATTGTCAATACAATAATAATTGTTCTGAAGTGTATCATTTGAAGATAGTTTTGATTCAATTTCTCTTTCCAAAAGTAGCTGTTGAAATTTTTCATATTGCTCGGTGCTACGGATGTCCTCCCTGTATCCCTGTATGGACTCGAAACTTTAAAACTATTTCGGAACTTAGAAAAAGATGACTGGAAATTCAAGAAAAATAAGATTGATATCAACTTTTTGGAAACCTGTAAAGAAAATAAATTAACTCCAAAATTTCTCAATTTTAAGTTATACAGGGAGGACATCCGTAGCACCGAGCAATATGAAAAATTTCAACAGCTACTTTTGGAAAGAGAAATTGAATCAATACAATAATAATTATACATTAATTATATAAGTTTAACAAAGGAGTCAAATCTATGGTACGAATTGAAAAAACAATTATCCATTCCACAGAATCAATAATTTAATGAAAAAGTTTATTAGGAGGGTAAGTTCCAAGTTATTGAACAGTTTCATATTTTCTATCACGCAAAACAATATACAATTGCATAAATTTCCATTCATGAGCTAATAAAATAAGGGAAAAGTAATTTTATCTTCATTTTTTATTAATTAATTGAAAATGCATAGCTGTCTAATAACTCAAAACCTACCCTATATTCTAAACCTAACACTTTAGTTGTTATTTGCAATTATCTATCAGAGTGAACCTAGTCACAGTGAGAGGAGGTTATACACATCATTTCTCCTGATAAACCACTAACATTCCATTAGTGACTTTTCATAAAAGAGCACTAGGTTAAGTCATAACAATAGAGCTTTAGTTAATTCATACACTGTGTTCCTAGGCTAGCTACATCAGCTTTTAATTTGCTACAGTCAGCAAAAACCTGAACAAGCTAAAATTAATGTGAGATCCGGTGACGAATATATATATTTTATAACATATAGTTTAATATCCACACTCTTTGAAAAAAATATTGGAAAACATTTTTTTTAATATTTGTGGAACAAAAGATAATTTGGGAAAAAATATAATTTTTTACAATCTGTAAACTACAAAAAAAATCTTTTTCAGGCAGAAAAATTTGTTTTCTAAACTAAAATGAATTATAATTATAATAATTCTCATATGTTCCCCGAGCATGAGATGTACTTTTCACAAAATAATAATATTGGTAGAAGGTAAGTGAATTTAGTTAGATGACATAATATTAATGTTTAGATATTTACTTACCTTTATGTATCAATATTGTGGTACTGTGACAGTGTTCACAAACGCGAACTGGCTCATCTGAAAAAAAAAATGCATAGATTAAACAACAATTTAAATAATTAGAAGAAAAGTAAAAATTTCTTTCAACTGAAATCATTTCTTATTTTATTTTCCACAAGGATGTTTACATTTTCCACAAAGATGTTTACATTTTCCACAAGGATGTTTATATTTTCCACAAAGATGTTTATATTTTCCACAGAGATGTTTACATTTTCCACAAGGATGTTTATATTTTCCACAAAGATGTTTATATTTTCCACAGAGATGTTTACATTTTCCACAAAGATGTTTACATTTTCCACAAGGATGTTTATATTTTCCACAAAGATGTTTATATTTTCCACAGAGATGTTTACATTTTCCACAAGGATGTTTATATTTTCCACAAAGATGTTGTTTATATTCCCACAAAGATGTTTACATTTTCCACAAGGATGTTTACATTTTCCACAAGGATGTTGTATATATTTTCCACAAGGATGTTTACATTTTCCACAAGGATGTTGTTTATATTTTCCACAAGGATGTTGTTTATATTTTCCACAAGGATGTTTACATTTTCCACAAGGATGTTTACATTTTCCACAAGGATGTTTACATTTTCCACAAGGATGTTTACATTTTCCACAAAGATGTTTACATTTTCCACAAGGATGTTTACATTTTCCACAAAGATGTTTTGTTTCAGATGATAATATTAGGCATTGGTTTTTCTTTTTAATTTATGTACTTCTCCTGATGATGAATTGGATATCAATTTGAAAGCTTGAGTATAATAAAAAAATTGTCAACGCTGAGTCTACTAATCCTTTCAAAAAGATGTTTACATTTTCCACAAAGATGTTTACATTTTCCACAAAGATGTTTACATTTTCCACAAAGATGTTTACATTTTCCACAAAGATGTTTACATTTTCCACAAAGATGTTTACATTTTCCACAAAGATGTTTACATTTTCCACAAAGATGTTTACATTTTCCACAAAGATGTTTACATTTTCCACGAAGATGTTTACATTTTCCACAAGGATGTTTATATTTTCCACAAAGATGTTGTTTATATTTTCCACAAGGATGTTTATATTTTCCACGAGGATGTTAATATTTTCCACAGGGATGTTTATATTTTCCACAAAGATGTTTATATTTTCCACAAAGATGTTTATATTCTCCACAAGGATGTTTATATTTTCCACAAGGATGTTTATATTTTCCACAAGGATGTTTATATTTTCCACGAGGATGTTAATATTTTCCACAGGGATGTTTATATTTTCCACAAGGATGTTTATATTTTCCACAAGGATGTTGTTTATATTTTCCACAAAGATGTTGTTTACATTTTCAACAAGGATGTTTACATTTTCCACAAGGATGTTTATATTTTCCACAAAGATGTTTACATTTTCCACAAGGATGTTTACATTTTCCACAAGGATGTTTACATTTTCCACAAGGATGTTTACATTTTCCACAGAGATGTTTACATTTTCCACAAGGATGTTTACATTTTCCACAAAGATGTTTACATTTTCCACAAAGATGTTTACATTTTCCACAAAGATGTTTACATTTTCCACAAAGATGTTTACATTTTCCACAAAGATGTTTACATTTTCCACAAAGATGTTTACATTTTCCACAAGGATGTTTATATTTTCCACAAAGATGTTGTTTATATTTTCCACAAAGATGTTGTTTATATTTTCCACAAGGATGTTTATATTTTCCACGAAGATGTTAATATTTTCCACAGGGATGTTTATATTTTCCACAAAGATGTTTATATTTTCCACAAGGATGTTTATATTTTCCACAAGGTTGTTTATATTTTCCACAAGGATGTTTATATTTTCCACGAGGATGTTAATATTTTCCACAGGGATGTTTATATTTTCCACAAGGATGTTTATATTTTCCACAAGAATGTTGTTTATATTTTCCACAAGGATGTTGTTTATATTTTCCACAAGGATGTTGTTTATATTTTCCACAAGGATGTTTATATTTTCCACAAAGATGTTTATATTTTCCACAAGGATGTTTATATTTTCCACAAGGATGTTTATATTTTCCACAAGGATGTTTATATTTTCCACGAGGATGTTAATATTTTCCACAGGGATGTTTATATTTTCCACAAGGATGTTTATATTTTCCACAAGAATGTTGTTTATATTTTCCACAAGGATGTTGTTTATATTTTCCACAAGGATGTTGTTTATATTTTCCACAAGGATGTTGTTTATATTTTCCACAAGGATGTTGTTTGTATTTTCCACAAGGATGTTGTTTATATTTTCCACAAGGATGTTGTTTATATTTTCCACAAGGATGTTGTTTATATTTTCCACAAGGATGTTGTTTATATTTTCCACAAGGATGTTGTTTATATTTTCCACAAGGATGTTGTTTATATTTTCCACAAGGATGTTGTTTATATTTTCCACAAGGATGTTGTTTATATTTTCCACAAGGATGTTGTTTATATTTTCCACAAGGATGTTGTTTATATTTTCCACAAGGATGTTGTTTATATTTTCCAAAAGGATGTTGTTTATATTTTCCACAAGGATGTTGTTTATATTTTCCACAAGGATGTTTATATTTTCCACAAGGATGTTTATATTTTCCACAAAGATGTTTACATTTTCCACAAAAATGTTTACATTTTCCACAAGGATGTTGTTTATATTTTCCACAAAGATGTTGTTTATATTTTCCACAAAGATGTTTACATTTTCCACAAGGATGTTTACATTTTCCACAAGGATGTTTACATTTTCCACAAGGATGTTTACATTTTCCACAAGGATGTTTATATTTTCCACAAAGATGTTTACATTTTTCACAAGGATGTTTACATTTTCCACAAGGATATTTACATTTTCCACAAAGATGTTTACATTTTCCACAAAGATGTTTACATTTTCCACAAGGATGTTTACATTTTCCACAAGGATGTTTATATTTTCCACAAAGATGTTTACATTTTCCACAAGGATGTTTACATTTTCCACAAGGATGTTTACATTTTCCACAAGGATGTTTATATTTTCCACAAAGATGTTTACATTTTCCACAAGGATGTTTACATTTAAGGATGTTTATATTTTCCACAAAGATGTTAACATTTTCCACAAAGATGTTGTTTATATTTTCAATAAGAATGTTTTTACTCTCAATAACTAATTCACTAGTATTAATATTAATGTAAATTACCTCCCCACACTTCTGGTGCCTCAGATTTAGCTAAAGATATTAATTAAATAGTGACGATAATAATGATAATATTATAGCATAAAGTATATAATTAAATTAGCTACAGAGCTTGTAATGAGTTCACAAGAAAATTTAAGTTAACTTGGTTAATAAATTTGTATACTCAACATATATTACTATGTTTCATATTTATGTTGGTTATCAACTTATAACTAATTTCCTCGATATTAATTTTTAATTAAAAATATATGTGTAAAAGATGTACATATACAATGCAGGTGTACAAGATGCATGCGTTTCTTAATTAAGGTGTAGCTATATTAATTAAGGTGTAGCTATACTAATTAAGGTGTAGCTATACTAATTAAGGTGTAGCTATACTAATTAAGGTGTAGCTATACTAATTAAGGTGTAGCTATACTAATTAAGGTGTAGCTATACTAATTAAGGTGTAGCTATACTAATTAAGGTGTAGCTATACTAATTAAGGTGTAGCTATACTAATTAAGGTGTAGCTATACTAATTAAGGTGTAGCTATACTAATTAAGGTGTAGCTATACTAATTAAGGTGTAGCTATACTAATTAAGGTGTAGCTATATTAATTAAGGTGTAGCTATACTAATTAAGGTGTAGCTATATTCAGTTTTTAAATTATAATTCTTGTTTTTAATGGAAATATATTGTCTTTTAAAAAAAATATATATATAGTTATAATGAAAACAAGGTAGAAAGCTGACCAATCACAGATAAAACAAATGATGTCAATTATATTCTTTGTTGTCATAATATAAAGACTTGCTTTAGAAAATAATTAGTAGTTTGATTTAAAATTAAATGTTTTAATTTTGAAAGATTATGTTTCAGATGAATATAATTTTCAGTCTAGATTAAAGTAGAGATACAGGGTTAGCTTGTACAAGTTACCATTAGTTGTTGCTAAAACCCTCTCCATAAATTCTATTGATATCTATAAATTAAATTCTTTTGTTACATCATAACTGATTTATTATTTAATTTGAATCATTTTCAAATCTTTTTAAATGATTTTCATAACTACATTTTAATTTTGTTATTGATTCAAATAAAACTATATTTTCATTGATAGCTACCTAATTCTTTTTCAAATATATCAGATATCATTAAAATGGCAGCCCATATCAGTCAAATCATTCTCACAAGCTCTAGGCACTAGTTCCATAGGTAGTCTGACATTGATATCTAATTAATTGATACCTAATTCCTTATCTAACATTAAAATGTTAGCCTATATGGTCATTCTCACAAGCTCTAGGCACGAGTTCCATAGGTAGTCTGACGTTACAGCAGGCTGAGCAGAAGAGGTAGCCACACAGTCGGCAGTGGTGTCTCCTGCGGAAAGCATAGAAACGCTCTTCACACTTCCTGCAACCAGAGGCGCTAGTGTCTGTGGCCCAGTGCTCTCTGCGCTGTTCTATGGCCTGGAAAAGAGAATAGTCTTGAATATCATATCAAAAATATATTTCATTGGCAATCATTGCAATAACAACCATAAATAAATTGTACACGATTCATTCAAATAAATATATTAATTAGTAGCGTTTTTAATTTGAACTTCGGAACGAAATGTCATATCGCTAGAGTCAAAATGAAATTAAATACAAGGGACTTGAAAAAGAAATCAGAAAGAAAAGTGGTACCATGAATATACCTTACCACCAGTCAGTAACAATGCTTATGGAAGTAGAAAAGCTACTCTGTGTGATATCAGTCATTCAAATAAATAGAATATATAATTCCTATTAAAATTTGAAAAGTTTAACTTAGTAGTTGGCTAATCTTTAAGATGAAAAATCAAATATTTAATGTAGCTAGTAGCTACCAACTATGTTTGTAAAATAGAACCACATGTAATTTTAGAAACTAGAACAGTTGAATTTAGAACAACTAGCTAAGTCAATGTAAAGAGTCCACTATTGGTGTGATTATGAAGTCAGAGTCAAGAGTAGAAGTAGGTACCTATATGGACCCTCACAGGACTAAATCTGTAATTTAACATGTTAAGCGGCTCAAATGAGTTAAAGCTAGCTAACCAGTAGGTAACTTACAAATCCCTCATTGAGGAGAACATATTCTATCCTCTTGAGAGTGGCTTCAATGGTTCTCTCCGTAGGAAAAGGAAAGCTTGCTGCGGCAGCCTGAAACAAAAATGACAAGAGATGAATATGGAGAACAATCCGATATTTAACAAATGATAATAAATTACCTTACGCTTTGGATAGATGTATTTTGAATCATAAAAGTAGGCATGATTTGAATTTTTTTGTACTGCAATTTATGTAGCCAAATAGCTAGCTAGTTAGTTAACTAAAATTGTTCAGTTGTCTAAATTTTTACCTAATATACAGGATAAAAACTAATGAAGATAGAACTTATTCATGTAACAATTGAATCAAGCGAATTTAGCATATTAAAGTGAGCAAATTTAGTCAATTTGAAGCTCTATTTAAAGTATATATTGAAATTCCCATTATAAGAAAAATGAAGTCGAAATTTTTTAGCCACTTGACAATCTTTATAACGAGACTGATACTTTGAAACATGAAAAACCTGCTTAGGGTAAGTTACGAATTATCAGTCAGTTTTACATCTTCCATCATATTCGAAAAAATATATAATTCCAACTATTTAATTTTTTCAATTAGTATCCATGATACCTATTGGAATGGACCGATATATAATTAATAACTTAGCTACCCTACTGAACTCACCAATAGTTGGACTAAATTAATAAACGACTAACCATATCAGAGTCGCTTTGCTGAATGATCTCAAAGTCGTCTTCAGGAGAGGGACTGATGGGAGAATCATTTGAGGGTGAACAGTAGCTCATGGACATCTCCTTTGAAGAACGACTAAAATTACCTGAAAACGAGATAAAAAATATATTATTCATATATAAGAATTTCAAAAAAATAATTCTATACAGCTAAATTAAATATATCAGGATTAAGAAGTAATTTTATATGAAGAATGCTATAAATCAGTGAAGTAGGGTTACCAGCACCCCTTTTGGTCTGGATTGTTTATAGGGGTGCCTGAGATGAGTCTTTTATATGCTACTTCTAAGTTAGGTTCTTGCTGTTAATATGCAGAATATCCATGAAATATATTTGCCCTTTTCTCATATCAGTATATAATAGTATCTTCTCAATCAATTTCAATGCAATGCAATGCAATGCTCAGGGGTTACCTGAGAAAAGCAAGAGGTGTGCGAGAAATATTGTTTAACACGTTGTGTACCATATATGCACACAGAAAACTTTACCAACCGGCGAAGTGCACATATATGGTACACATATCAAAAATGTCTATATTTCTTAAATTAGATGTATATCAGTTTACATTAGAAATTTTAAGGAATGGTGTACTGTGACAAGAAGGTAAATAACTAAAATGAATATAGATCATGAAAAATATGTTTATTTATAACTATAACCAGAATTGATGTAATACATGTTAAAACCTATCGCCAGTAAAGAAAACATGCTAGATCAGCAATCGCGGTCAACGTGTTAAGAACCACTGCTCTAAATAATTAATTCACCTGTTATCTTCTTGAAATAAGATTTGAATGCAGAGCCGTATGTCTGAGGCAAATCAATAGGCAGTGGTCTGAATTCTACCAGTTTGGAGTGTGTGGCTTCATTCACAGGAGCAGAGGAGTTGATGGAGATGCCCTGAGACAGAGCACCTTCTTCCCCATTGGTAGGCATTGGGAGGGAGAAGAGCACCCTAACTTAAATGCAAAACTGACATGATAGCTAATCTGAGGTGATAAAAAATAAAGATTAAAAAAAGGATTAATCTAAAAAGAGAGATTAAAATATATTAGGTAATAGCTACTTTATATCATAGCTACTCTATGTCATGGCTGCGAAGACGGTACATAAAATGTTCGACTCAAATTAAAAATAATTTCACCGACTCCACAACTCCCCCTCCATGACTCCGATAAGCAGTTTTATAGTAATTTTATTAGTTCTATTGAGTCATTTGAGTAATTAGACTTTAAATATTGATTCAATTTATAGCTATGAGCTAGTTACATGATGAACAACAAATAAAATGGATCAAAATTTTTGTGACTTATATCTATAGCTTGGAGACAGAGTCGGTACAAAATTTTGACTTCTAAGTTCGACTCTACCAAAAAACCCGACTCCACAGCACTGCTTTAAATACTATTAGTGAATACTTACTTTACACGTAATTACATTTAATATTAACAATTATGTTTTGAGGATTTTTTAAATTATACACATCCTCACAGGAATGTAGCATTTTATATAAGACTATTTTTAAAAGTTTGATGGGCTTGAAATAGAACATTAATTGATGTTGACTTATACATTCTATTTTGCTATTCAAATGGTTGTGGAAATTAACCAGGATGTGGAAGGAGCTGGAAAAAAAAAAAGACAAAAAAAATTCTGCCGACATGTCGTTGTCATTGGAAATTTTTCTCATTTGAAAATAATATTTCAGCATAGTCGGTGGATTTTTAGCTATTTACTCCTTGCAGTCTGGGGAAATTCTTGGTGGACTTTTTGAGCTTTTTAGAAAACGTCAGTGGAATTTGATGCATTCAATACCCATGTTTAAAAATATGAACAAAGTCGCCAGTACTCTAGCAACTTTAGAGGGATGAAATAAGTTGAAGAACCATTAAAAAAAACAGTGAATCAGTCCTAAAATGATCTCAAGAGTCTAGAGATACCCATGCATCACCATCAGACATGAAGCATAACTGCATAAGTATGTGTTAAATTTTAAATAGGAAGTGAAATTTCTTGATTAAAGTATCTTAAATGTGGTGACCTGGATACATTCCAGATGGTCTCATTGGTCCGTATCTCATGGTGAATTGACTAAATTCTACCAACTTGTAGATGGAATTTTTTCCCTTTAAAAATATTATTCTAGCAAATTCGGTTGATTTTAGCTATTTATTCCTATATTACCAATAATTTTGGTGGATAAATTGAGAAAATGTTGGTGGTTCAGCCAATTTGCAAAATATATTTGGTGGATTAGCAAATACGTTGGTGGATTTTTTCAGCTTTTTGAACAAGTCAGTGGATTTTTGTGCCCCAAATACAGACTGGCATAATGATAATAATAATAATATATTTACTCCAGTCTGCAAAACAAAAACATGGGATATTTTTAACATTTTCTGTGCGAACAATCCTTAATTTCCTCCTATATTTACATGTATTTTTCTGAGAACAGAAGCCAAAATATAGGATTTTTTGGATAACATTTTACCAATTCCTACAGTCTG
>CANNZV010003106.1:0-32080 GCA_947561585.1 Caprella mutica
GATTGAGTGTGTTAACTCTACTATCTCGTAGTGATTGGGTGTGTTAACTGTACTATCTCGTAGTGTTTGGGTGTGTTAACTGTACTATCTCTTAGTGATTGGGTGTGTACTATCTCTTAGTGTTTGAGTGTGTTAACTTTAGTATCTCGTAGAGATATAATCTAACCAATTCCATCGAGGTATCTCTCTATTTTGACAACACTGGCGTTTTTGCTGGACGTATACGGATAATGTAGAATCCAATTGTAGAAATAATTTACCATTTTCAAAATTCTTTAAAATCCTGTTAAATGCTTTATTAAATATAAGAATAAACTTCTTGTTAAGTTTTTTTTAAGTTTCGATTGGTTTTAATTTTAGACAATATGCCAAAGATTGCAAATTCTGTTTTACTATTAACAAATGGCTTACTTTTGTATATTTTAGAACCTACTAGGTTTTTAATATTTAATGTATACATACTAGTATATTTAACGAAACAATTGGGATGGTACTGTTAATAAATAATTAGTTTGCCTATGGAATTCATTAATTATTCCTGTACATTTCGCACAATAGGCATGCTACATAAATTGATACAGAATTATATTAATATGCACTATAGTAAATCAATATATATATTACATTGTTTTAAATTTAATAAGAAGAATAAAGACTTTTTTTATAAAAGAAAGTTGTTTTTATCCACTACCTTCACTTAATTTATCGGATACTGAAGATTATTCTTAGTGAAACGAGGGCAATGTTGTTACAATATTGTTACAACATTACCAATATTGTTACAACATTGCTAATATTGTTACAACATTGCCAATATTGTAACAACATTGCCAATATTGTTACAACATTGTAACAATATTGGCAATGTTGTAACAATATTGTAAATATTGTAACAATATTGGCAAGTTGTAACAATATTGGCATTGTTGTAACAACATTGCTAATATTGTTACAACATTGCCAATATTGTTACAACATTGCCAATATTGTTACAACATTGCCAATATTGTTACAACATTGCTATTATTGTTACAAACATTGCCAATATTGTTACAACTTGCTATTATTGTTACAACATTGCCAATATTGTTACAACTTGCCAATATTGTTACAATATTTAGAATATTGTTACAACATTGCCAATATTGTTACAATATTGCCAATATTGTTACAACATCGCCAATATTGTTACATCTTGTCAATATTGTTACAATATTTTCAATATTGTTACAATATTTTCAATATTGTTACAACATTGCCAATATTGTTACAATATTGCCAATATTGTTACAACAATGCCAATATTGTTACAACATTGCCAATATTGTTACAAAATTTCCAACATCGGGGCAAGTTTCCCTCGAGTAATTTTTCTGTCTATAAAATGATGTTCAAAATCGAATTAAGAAATTTGTTAATTTTTATTATAAATAACTACAAGACAAATGATTTACTGAAAATATTAAAGGTAGGACATATTTATTACGTCACTTTCAAGGCATAAATATTTTAAATATTTCATTAATATTATCTCAATATTAACCTGCAATTCATGGAATAAAGATTAAGCAAAATAATATCAATACAGAATGTGTAAATCCTAACCTAAATAGTATATCGATACAAAATAACTCCTTTTAACCTTTCTTCATTTAGAAAACTACAGATTTATCACCTCTCTGTACATGACATAATGGCTGAAATAAAATAGTAAAATGATACACTTAAAGGCACCATAGTAAATAAATAGAGAAGTAAATTCAGTTTGGAATTCATTGACGGTGAACTTGATAGTTTCTTCAGAAACGATGTGAAGAAATGGCGTCGCACAGAGTACTGTCAAATGTTATAACTTTTTACCTTCGCAGAATGGGGGAAGGTCATATTTTCATCGGACTTTATTTATTTATTTATTATCTTTTTATTCGCTTAACTGAAAAAGTGTTCAACCAAATTGCCTGAAATTGAGTAAAACGATTGGTCAATGTCCAGTGACCTGCTGGTAAAATTTTGGGAGCGACACGATCATGGTCATGGTCATTTATAGCTCAAAAAGTTTTGAACCATATTGCATGATACTTGGTGGGACGATTGGTCAATATACAGGAATTATTTTGTTAGATTTTGGGAGTGATCGGGTCAAAGGTCAATGATCAAGGTTGTGACAGAATTTCTCATTATTTCGTATATTCATTTTTTTTTGCATAATTTATTTCATATGGTGTTTGCCTGGGTGCCGGAACAAGCTACATATTTGTTTATTAAAATCTTCCAGTTTTCTTCTTTATTGTTAATTAAAATTTTCATTTCCGAAGAAATATTTGCTAATTTTTTAATCTCTTTGCTAATTTTTCATCTCTTTGTCAAGTCGTCAATTGTTCGAATAATGTTCGAAATGGAGATTACTTGTTAGAATCTGAATATCTCAGTGTTAGAGAAATTCCCATCTGATAAAAACGTGTTGTTCTAATACCTCTCCGAGGCAGTGCCTAAATTATCTAAAAGTAAGTTGCTGTGTAATTTAAGAGTTAAATAGGTAGGTTTAAAATATGTTAATGTGTATTGGGAAAATTATAAACTGTTGGGGCACTCAGGTAGACTAGTCAATTAAAATAATTTGTCATTTATAAAATCTTTGTGAAAAAGAAATTTTTGAACTAATTTCCATATTAATTAGTTAATAGATTCTCATCTTGTTAGCTACGTACTTCTTGTGATCAAAGTAGATATCGAATATTTTTTTTAGTATAGTAAACTTTCTTCCGGTGAATGAGTAGCCACCCTAAAGCTTTAGTAGATTACTTACTATATAATATCTCCAGCAATCCTATTTATATTTAGGATAAATATTTGTTGCCGTTCTAATTACCTTGTTTAATTATTAACTATAAAATTAGTTGGACCAGTTGTGATCCCATTTCTTAATTGTCACAATTATGTATGAATTTATTTTGCTTGAATGTGTATTTATATAGGCATTTATTAATTCCAGGCAATCTGTCCAGTGTTCATGGAAATACAATATTTGGTCCGCTAAGGAGTTTTTCACTGAGTGTATCCCTCTACCGAAACCTTGGTGCACTCCAGTACCGGAGTGATAAAGGTCAAGGCCATTTGTAACTCAATAACTCCAAAAGTGTTCAACCAAATTGTCTGAAATTTGATGGTACAATTGGTCAATGTCCAGGAACGATCTGGTAGAATGTTGGAAGTGATCCGGTCAAAGGTCAAGGTCAAAGTCATTCATAACTTGATAACTCAAAAAGTATTATACCATATTGCATGATACTTGGTGGGACGATTGGTTATTATCCAGTTAGCAGTTTATTGAATTTTGGGAGAGAACGGGTCAAACCGGAGGCAAAGGTATGCGCTCTACCGACTGCATATAATCTAGTTAGTATTATTAAGTGAATATTATGAGCGAATATTCACTTAGTAGGTATCTATCGTATACACCAATTCAAATACAAATTGTTTTAAAATTAACAGTTTTCTAGATAGGAAAAATGTTATGATTTATGAAAATTATTAGTAAGAAATACTTAATTAGGTACTTGGATTCTCTTTATGGATCCACTGCCTTGAAATCAGTTTTGTTATTGTTTTGAATTTGTCGGATCTAGTTAGCCTATTGGATAATGGGACCTTTTCTTTGCTTGAAATCCAGAGGGTAGAAGAAGAGAGCAAAAAAATCCTAAATTTCAAATTATAATAGAAATATATCACCAAATTTGAAATGGTTTGCAGTTTTATAATCAGTAACCTTAGTTCTAGTTAATAGAGAAATAAAATAAAATACAGTTGAGATAACCTATAAATAATAGTTTTAATAAATTCGATAAATTTACACATATAAAGTCATCGATTTAGTATAACTTAATCTAAATTATTTGTATCGAGAATAACTCAACAAAATAAATCAAAAGTATATTTCAATTTTTAACATAGGTAACTAAATATATGATTTTAATGGAGTTTCATTCGATTGATTACTTCAAATAATATCAATGTTTCATTTATTTTCATTAATTTACCTTCCATATCCAACAAATTGTAGTATCACTATCAGTACTTATAGGTAGTTCAATTAATTCATATTGCAATATGTGAAATGAGTGACCTGTTACATAATATGGAACCTATTACAACATTGCGTAACAATAGAGTGACGCATCCGGCTATTGTGCACCTGGAAACACCTGTACAGGTCAGTGATAGTTGTTTGCAGGTGTGATAACATGTGTCAAGTCCCGTACGTACGATGAAACTTTAAATGTTAATGCATGTGTTGCAGAATGATGCAACTGTCGGCCATCTTGTGACGCAGAAAATGATTGTGTTTCAAACATCTTGGAAACAGTTGCAGAAAACAGAAACGTGAAAGATATACAAACAATTGTGAAATTGAAAGCACGCTTGTTCTGACGATGAATAGACTTTTATTTCGAGCGCTTGAAGCCTAAAATAGGTTCAACATTGAGCTTAACCTCTTGATACTATCATACTCTAAATTAAATACTAGCCACAGTTAAAAAGTTATCCCTCCTTTGCTGAAGTTAGTAAATAGTGATAGAAATTTTATAATGTGTTACTTCGATTGAAAATATTAATATATTATTACGTTACGAATACTAAATTTAATAAATAATAACAAAATCTTCAGGCCAGATGAACTGAAATACTTCATAAAAGTGTGATTTTACCCGTGATTTGATGTTTCTTAAATGAAATAAAAGAAAAAAAAAGCATAAAGATGTATTTAACATCCGATCAATTTTGAAGTTGGAATTATTTTAGTTTAATTTGTTTTCTGATTAAACAGAAGCATCTTCTTGTACAACAACTTCTATTTATTATTTGGGGTAAAACCTTAATGAATATAATTTAATATTTGAAATGTGTATTTTAATAAACTGTTCAATTTCCCATCCAGTAATTAATTCACATCTGGTAATTGTGACTTTGCCCTATGTGTAACAAACAAAAAATATATCGTACATAATTACCACAGATAGATGTGAAATAACTCTATTGACACACATAATAAAGTGTGTCAGGAGTAAACGTGTGATGACACACTAGAATGCGTCATATCGTCATACATACATAACACTGAGTTAGTTTTACACACATAAATTATGTGTGTCACAATGACGCATCTAAATGTTGTTATTCCTATATGTGTGTCTTATTTGTGATATGATACGTGTAGTTATGACATAATGACAAAATAATGTTAAAATAATGACATTTTTATAAAAATTATTTATCTATTAAAAAAAAATTAATCAATGCAACACTTATTAGAAAATACGTAAATAACTAGAACTGTGGGGACAATATTAGGATACTATTTTCTAACTATATGTAAAAAATTTCAATTTTAATTACCATTGTATATCTATATTAATAAAACGTTCAACTCTTTAATATTCACTGAATTAAAATGTTATATATTCTTCTTATTTATTGAAAAGCTGAAAAGTTTAAAAAGATTAAAAGTTAATATATTTGAGTCAATTTATACAACAGAAAATAAAATTTACATCAGTCTTATTTAAATATAGTGTAGTTATTTTAAAATAGGTCCTATTTTCTGTTACAGATTTACTCTATTTTGACATAGAATAATAGTTTTCACCATGAGGAAAAATCTTCTCCAGATGACCAACATTTATTGACTTCTTCCTTTTTTACATTATTTCAATTATACTCCCTGTACTTCATTAAGATGTTGCGTATCCTTCACCTTTCCTTCCTACTTCCTACCATCCTGAGCCATCCTGAACCAAGTCCTCAGGAGTGTCAGTACACAAACAGAAATCCTTACAGAAACTTCGGTATCTTCACCGAGTACTGGGCTGCTAAGACCAGCTTTCAGGCCCACACTGACGAGCAGCAGTTGCATATGCGTGCCCCGGGTACGTGGAGAATAGAAGAATATTTTAGAATCCCCTGTTGATTAGGCCGGCCATACACTATGATGTCCACCTGACAGGTACGCATCCCAATCAGAAAATTAAGGTTGGCAGAAAAGCCATTATGGTCAGGCTGCCGTACCCAATATGGTTGGACATATAGGTGCCAAAAGTTCGCTTTGACGTCCATAATTAGGGTTGGTTAGCCAATCATAATTATGGTCGGCAAAGCGGACTTTTGGCACCTATATTGCCAACTATATTGAGTACGGCAGCCTGACCTTAATGGCTTTTCTGCCAACCTTAATTTTCTGATTGGGATGCGTACCTGTCAGGTGGACATCATAGTGTTACACAATACACACCCCAAGATGACCCTCCCTTATATTACGCACCCCAAAGCGGACTAGGGTGCGTAATCTACAGGAGATTCAATTTTTTTTAAAAATTACTCATATTTAAGATTAGAGAAAATATTGTAGATACGAATATAAGTCAATGTCATTAGATCTAAATTGAAAAAAAAATGAATCATTTATATTTCTTCATTATTTTATTTCTGCTTCAGAACCACAGACAATAATATCGCTGATGTCAAAAGGAAAAGGAAATTAATAGTTAAATTAATTTAACTATTTCTTGAATTAATTTCCATTATGTAAATGTAGAAAATGAATATTTAAGAGTTTTCAAATATATTGTAATTTCAGTTTTTATTAGTAAACTCAGGAAAATATAATAAATAGTTTTATTTTTATGTTTCTAAACTCTGCAAATTAAATATGTCACTAACAGGATGTCGAACCCTCGGATACTGGCAGTTCAGTCGAGAAGGTACCAGCTTACCTGGTTACGGACTGGTATCACCTTCTACTACTCAGGCACTTGTCTTTCTGAGGGACAAAATCATTGCTGCCCACCAGCTAGGAAGAGGTGACAAATACCATATAAAAAATGTTTTTAAGACCCTCCCGCGCGAAAAACAGATCCATCCGATGACAGAGGCTGAAAATAGCGCAACAGTCAAAATGATCCGGTGGTAAAGCAATAATTTTACAAATTCAAAATCGGAAGACGCCTTTGTAGTTTACTCTAATTATCAGGGAGGGGTATGAATTTTCAGGCTATAAGAAGCCATTGCGCTATTTATTTGATGTAAAATTACTGAAGGAAATATCTGTTTTTGGTTGGTTATTCTCGCTGGAGGGTCTTAATATCAAAATAAATTACACAATTTGACCAATAAATGTAACACTGGTTCCTAACAATTGTCAATCGGCAATTATATTAATCGGTAATTATATTATTAATTCATATACCCTACAGGAAGACTTTGCAGAGAGGACTTGTCAGCCCTGGGGCAATGGGATGGCCCCCCAGTGGATGTACTTGAAGCAGAGGGTGAACTCACCAACAATGGGGCCATGGACCTCTATATGATAGCCAGGCGATACACTGGCTACTTCTTCGGCCCAGTTTTCGATTACACTCCCGATAATTTCAGGGTGAATTAAATATCCTAATAATTATAGGAAGAAATATAACCAAACTTATTACGCTATATAAGATACACCACTCTCGCATATATCGGTTTCAAGAATGAATCGTGCTGCCCCCTGTGTTCCAAGGTAACCTTTCTTCTGGTTAATCATTTAATTTACATGATATAATTGAAATAGGCACAATTTGCAAAAAGAATATTAACAATAAATGTTCCGGAACATCTGTTAAACTGACCACTGTGAAACATGGGTGATAGCAAGATGAACTTTTGAAACCAGAATTTCCAAGATTGACGTACCTTTTTGTAATAAAATATCTTTGGTAAAAGTGATCTCTAATATAAAAATGAAAAAGAATATTAGAAAATAGGTCTCCAACCAATCGTCATTGATGGCGATTGACTTACTTTTAAGTTAAGATTGCACATCACAGGAATTTCTTTTCTAAGACATTTTCTCAACCCAACAATGAACATGTTTGTCTCCAGACGCTGAAAGAATGAAAGAAACTACAACTTTTTCAAACCAAAAAACCAATTTTCTTCCTCAAAGAAGAAATCTCCTTGGTCATCTATGCACATCAGTGATGCAACTCTCGATCTAATATAGGAGTGCACCAGTTGTTATATCTTAAACATTATATTTCTCGAATGCAATGTTAATTATAGGAGCAGTAGCAAAACTTTAAACACTTTTAATTTTGTGAAATTTTCTCTCCTCAGCTCCGCTAGCGACATTGCTATGCATTATTACCAAATTAATCAAGTACGTTTTGACGTATGTTTCTCACTGTTTTCATCCCAGCATAGGTCATTTTATTAGAGACAAGGCAAACCCTCTTTTTATCAAATTACTTGACATTCCTCTTATCCAATCCCATCAGCTTAACGATAGAGAGCTGCATTCAGATGCCCGTCTTATCCAGATAGTTTAGATCTGCATGTCTTGAATATATTGGAACCATGTAATGATTGTAAATTGAAAAGGATCCGTTTCGAGATCTAAAATGGGGGCCTGGAAGATTGTGTCACTAAAGCAATTATTTCTATGTTCAGCCGCCAGGAGATATGCCATCGCTATTTGGCATGCCGTTTAACTATATCCAGCAGCAGTTGCCTAGGCTAATCGTGTATCTCTTGTGTCCCATCTAATAATGGTAATATTTCTCATCAGCTCCATTTACATTAATATTTAAATTTTCATAATCGGATCGATCCCATGAGCTTCTCCCAGATAAGGGTTTGCCGCTAAGATTCTGAATTGGTACCAAGATCTGGAATCAGAAACCAAATGTGAATTCTAAAATTTAATCAATATTAGGTTTTATAGGCGAAGAATAGGAAAAAACTTAAAATTTGAGACCAACCTAGCTATAGAGTTTATCGGTTATTTGGAAGATGCAAAATTTGAAAACTTCATTTGTTTGAAGTTGGAATTTCAGGCTTGCATTTGAATGTTAAGTTGTCACTAGGTAGCATGAACTTATTGTGAATTTGCAGGTGATTTACCCGGATACAGATTCATCGCTGAGTAGCGCCCTAGCTTTGGTGTATGGGATGGCCCCACAACAAGTTCATCAGACTGTGGCACCTGCAAATTTTATCAAAGAAAGCCACGATCTCACGCAGGTAAATAAATACTAATCAGTAGTCACCCATTTCAGTTGCTTTCATTCCCACTGTGTCAATATTGTGACAAAATAAAGACAGTATTGGCATTCTCTGTGTTATAAAACTTTACCAGCAAGCTACTAAATATATCTGCTAATTTTGGTACACTTACTCTACATAAACTAAATGTGCACAAAATAAATCTAAGCTCATTAATCTTTGCTCCACCAAATTATGTTTATGCTCCGACTTGGATATATAATAATATTTATGAAATTTGAAAATGAATCCCAACCCGGCAAATGTTTATTTGCGATCCTTTCCTTTTATTCAAACTGGTATCTATATCGATACGTGCCTATCATGATCACTTCGTAAATCTTTAATATTTCATGATACATACAAAAATTGAAAAAAACTTCTAAGAATTAAATTGATTTAGAAATACATTATTTCAAAAATCTAGAAATAGATGAATAGTGAATAGGTGTGCTTTGTGTTGACAGTTCTTCTGCAGACTCTCCACAGAGATTCTTTACGGTTCTAATCACGAAGAGAGACATCTGGTGGAGCACGTGGCAGAAGACGTTGCTCTTAGACTTGGTCTCACTGAAGAGTTCTTTGCAAGAGGTGGGTACGACAGCCGCAAAACATGAATGAAGTACAGTAGAGCTCCGCTATAATGAATGAGTTGAGATGTAGACTGAAAAGTGAACAACTTTCTTTAGTAGGCCAAAAAGTAGCCATTAGTTTTCTATAACTGATGGCAATTCATCGCAGACTAAAGAAAATTTCTTAACTATTCAGGATACATCCTAACTCATTCACTATAGAGGGGTTCTATACTTCATTTGAAAAACTATCTTTGGAAAAAAAACCTATAAAATGACCTATTTAAACTCAGAGCCTAGCTGCAAATACATCACTGATGATTTATGTCTCCTATATGCATATATAATTTTGTACAATTGTTTAACAACTAGAGTGATACACATAATTCAAGTTTCAAAATTATTAGCAAATTCGAACATTCGGTGATTATAGCAGAATTATCGACCAATAATTCTTTTATTTTTGTTAGTAGAATTATCGACAAATTATAGCAGAGAAATCGATACCATATCTAATTTTGGAACACGTTATAAGTGAATTAGGTTACGTATAATTCGAATGCATTTTCTCAAATTACCCTTCTTATAGTTCATTCTTATAAGCATGAATAGGATTTTATTATTGAATTCATAGCACTAACAGTTTGTTTTACAAAATTACATATTTTATCAGTCATTTAATACAGCATAATTACATGCGAATAACAATTGTACAGATTTATTATTGTAAACCCAACATTTTTGCTGATTGGACTGAATATCACAAGTCATAATTTAAAAAATTAATTTATGTGAATGAATCTGTACCTACTTGGAGGAATTTCAATTATTCATTTTAACCTTTTTTTAATATCTTCCCTTACTTAACGTTTTCTCAACCAATTTAAGCTCGATCCTTACTCAATGAAGCGTACCTACCTACCATCCTGTTAGCAATGTTGTAAATATATTCGGGCAATGGTGTAACATTACTATGGCAAGGTTATTATGGCAATGCTACCTCAAGAATCATTGTTACCTGTGTATCGTAGTTATTATAGATCATAGAAGAATTAAATACTTCTACCAATAAGATGATTAATTACCATTAGCACTGTTCCAGAACAACTTTACTGGGTGTACAATACCTGCAGGACAGCCCTGGCCGTGAATCCCAATGTTATAAGTCCCTGGTGCGGAGTCTTCAGTCGCCATAATTTAGAGGTACACTGAGAAAATAAGATTATTTTGTAAAGTTCTCTCAGATTTCCTTAGAAAATTCTTCAGATTCATTCTTTTAACAATTTTCGGTAAAGCATTAAAGTTATATATAATATTGAAGGTCCAATTAGGTTAGAGTATGTCTAACATTAATGAGAGAAGTGTGGAAGTCGTAGATAGATCCTTTACATACGAAAAATAGTAATTTAAGTAAGCGTAATTAATGCCCCCTTCATACTTGCATTTTTCAACGCCACGTTAGAAAAAAAATGTTCATTTGGCATGTGTTCTGTTCACATTTGCGTTTTTGCAACACTGGGTTAGAAAAAAGCTCTTAACAATTTTCTCTGGTTATTATTAGGTTATTATTTTCTCTGCTTATCATTTTGTCTGGTTATCATTTTCTCTGGTTATCATTTTCTCTTGTTATCATTTTCTCTGGTTATCATTTTCTCTGGTTATCATTTTCTTCTCTTGTTATCATTTTCTCTGGTTATCATTTTCTCTGGTTATCATTTTCTCTTGTTATCATTTTCTCTTGTTATCATTTTCTCGGGTTATCATTTTCTCTGGTTATCATTTTCTCTTGTTATCATTTCCTCTGGTTATCATTTTCTCTTGTTATCATTTTCACTGGTTATCATTTTCTCTGGTTATCATTTTCTCTGGTTATCATTTTCTCTTGTTATCATTTTCTCTTGTTATCATTTTCTCTGGTTATCATTTTCTCTGGTTATCATTTTCTCTGGTTATCATTTTCTCTGGTTATCACTTTCTCTTGTTATCATTTTCTCTTGTTATCATTTTCTCTTGTTATCATTTTCTCTTGTTATTATTTTCTCTGGTTATCATTTTCTCTAGTTATCATTTTCTCTTGTTATCATTTTCTCTTGTTATCATTTTCTCTGGTTATCATTTTCTCTTGTTATCATTTTCTCTTGTTATCATTTTCTCTTGTTATCATTTTCTCTGGTTATCATTTTCTCTGGTTATCATTTTATCTGGTTACCATTTTCTCTGGGTATCATTTCCTCTGGTTATCATTTCCTCTGGCTATCATTTTCTCTGGTTATCATTTCCTCTGGTTATCATTTCCTCTGGTTATCATTTTCTCTGGTTATCATTTTCTCTTGTTATCATTCTCTCTGGTTATCATTTTCTCTGGTTATCATTTTCTCTGGCTATCATTTTTTCTGGTTATCCTTTTCTCTGCTCATCATTTTCTCTTGTTATCTTTCCTCTGGTTATCATTTTCTTTGGTAATCATTTTCATTGGCTAACATTTCCTCTGGTTATCAATTTCTCTGGTTATCATTTTCTCTGCTTATCATTTTCTCTGGTCATGATAAGAAAAAAGTAATTTTCACATTTTCGATCATTACACAAACAACAAATAACGAGTTAAAATGTCATATTGTTTATATACTTCTTATTTGATCGAATATGTGTAACTGTCCGATAATTCATAACTTACCTAACTATTACAACTCTATCACAATTGCCAGGCCCCCTTGTTACTTGGGTATAAAATTGAAACCATTGTAGACCATTATTTTCCATTTTCTATTTGTCATCTTACTTTCGTCAAAAGTATTGTGTATGTATGCAATAACAACAGCGAAAAAATGCTAATGTGAACGGTGCTATAGACATTCAATTCCTTCTGAAGTTCTAGCATTTAAAATTCTGCTCGTATTTGAGCTATGTACGTTGCGTTAGAAAAAAAATGCTGGTGAAAAGAAACCCGCAAGTGTGGGCTCCGTTAAAATTAATTGCAGCTAAACTTTTTGCCATGAGCATTTTAAGTGATAGATATATCTTCTGTTCAATTTAAGTATCCCCAATTTGTCATTCAATTTCAAAATGCCCTTCTTACAGCTGATGGAGTTCGTAGAGGACAGTATTTGGTACAGAAGGCTGGGGTTGGACACTGGTGCTCCCTATGACGAAATGTTAACTTACCAACTAGTTCCTGCCTGTAACACTCTCAGGCACCTTCTCGAATACTTCAAGTGAGTTTATCTTTAATAGAGAAGAGTGAGATATTTAATTAAAAGTTGAAATTGTCTTTCGGCAAAACCGAAATATTCCTGAAATTAGAATATTCAGCTATATAATAAATCAATATGTACCGTAATTTTCTGTGATAACTGTCAGTTATAAATTTTACCACTGGATGCGTTGTTTTTCATTGAATTTCACTGCTACAGTACAACTCCTTTATAATGAAGATATGTATGGTGAACCATCCTTAGTATATGAAGTTCAGGTAAAGCTCTTACAGCGGACGATCTTTGAATGAACATCCCCAATGGCCTACACAAGACAAAAAAATGTCCGCTCTAGCGGACTGCAGATCGCTATAGCGAACTCTTTAAATATATGGTTTAACAAATATTTCATTCGTCTACCAAGTATTTAGTCAAATATTGTTTGTAATCAGAGGTATTACAATTGACAATCAACACTTAATTGAGGGGACCGTTCCTGGAAAAATCTCCTAATTTTATAAAAAAAATTATTTCGTAAATAGCTACCTAATAACCTTCCAGATGTTTGGGTGAAATATAAGAGCTCTAGACACACTATAACCCACTGAAAGAGAGAGAAAGGGAGGGGGGCAAGGCGAGGATTGGGGAGGCGCTATACGCTTTACATACTAGCAATCAGCCACTGATAATTCATAATAACAAACTAACTACCATATATGGGATAGTTCTTGCAACTGAGACCACACACAAAAGCTATTGGCTTTTATCTTATCTTATCTTACACGAGGAATATGTTGCGTGACAGAGCGTAGCTATCAAACATGGCAACTTTTAATGCTTTTTTCTGGTACTTCTTAAAAAGGACCAATTTTGGTATTCAAAAGCCTAAGGCTTTTACAATTTAGAAGCTATGGCATTGGGGTCTTTTGGCATTCGATTTTCCAGGAAATTCTCTACAGCTGTCAATCTTTTTTTTTTTGATTTTCGAATTATTTACGAAAAAAATCTATATTTCGAAAACCAATTCAAAAACCAAAATAACAATGATTGACAGCTGTAGAGAATTTGGTGGGAATCGAATGCAAAACCCCCAATGCCGTAGTTTCAAAATTGTAGAAGCCTTACGGTTCGAAATTCGTTCGAAATTCTAATAACTCGTTTTCTATGGGTCTAATTGAAAAAAATATCATGAACAAAAACGAAAGAGTTTTCAATTTTATATAGGGGTACAAAGTTTCGGAGTCGTGGCTTCATTAATAGAAATATTTTGAAAAACCACGACATTAATTAATATACTGTATTGTTTTTAAAATTTTCATAATTTTGATTTTGTTACCCCTTTTCGCCACATTTCCTTTGATTAGAAAATTTCAATAGAAATTTGAAAAAGGTGTGACTATTCAATATTATATTTTAATATATTCTTCATTTATTCACACCAAATAAAAAATTTAGAATCAGGAAATGAAATAATTTATTTATACATTGTGCTCAGTTTATTAGTAATTGCATGTAGGTACACAGATATCTATGTAAGTGAAGTTGAAAAATAACACCCTTATTATAATATTGAATATTATTTTAAACGACAGATATACCTACCTTATTATTTCGTATATTTATTTAAGTAAGTTATATAAATATTATAAGATTTTCATTAAAATTTTCCTTTAATAATAACCTGAGATTGTTTACATTCATTAATGTTTCTCTGGGCAGCTGTTAATGAAAACTTACAAAGTTGAAATCCCCAACTAAACTAATCAATGTATCGTTACAACGAACGCTGATCGTTACAACGGACGTGTTTCCATTACATGTACTGGGCGTTCTAAGAGCTTATCCTGTACTCTGTATTATGAACATAATTTTTGAAGTAAGCTCTATATAGTGACCTAGTTGTAGTTCATTATAGAGGAGTTCTACTGTATTGAGTTTGTATTATTTCTTTCTAATTTTATTGTCATTACTTTCTAACTGACTGTTACAATATCTCACTAATGTCTAATTTTACTCTTATTACTTGATGAGTTTTCTCGTCCGGAAAGTTTTGAAACATAAATATAGCGGCTTTATTTTGTATACTTTTACTCATTAATCATTATCATTAACTTTACCACTATTTCTCTGTTTCGAAAGGAGTATAGTCGAAGAGGGCCACCACATGAACCATCAGTTCACCACCGGACGAATCCTAGTCGGTGATGCTACAGCTCTGCTGCGACTGGTGGCTATTTTCGGCATCAACAGAGAGAAATCTCCCGTGGAAGTTACAAATCATTGGATGCTCAGTGAGTCTTAAATGAAGTGTTAATAACGAACTTAGTCGAAATAGCTCTAAATACTAAAAAGAGGTTCTAAAAGTTCTGAAAAGTAGTCGTATAGTTTGAAAAAGTAGTCGTATAGTTTCAAAAAGTAGTCGTATAGTTTGAAAAAGTAGTCGTACAGTTTGAAAAAGTAGTCGTATAGTCGCAAAAAGAGTCCTTAAATTAGTCGGGTACAGTGAAACATCTGAAAATGATATTGGGTAAATGAATACCAACAAATATTCAACATTTGTGATTGAATGGTCTAAGTGATAGCCAGCTAGAGACTTCACTCTATTTGTCTTTCGACTACTGTGAGTTATGTTTGAGGTTTGCTAAAGTCTCATTTTAATTGAATAATATCATGTCATACAATGTATTTCAATAATAACATGCCGTAAAAAGGTTTTTCCCTACATTGTTGTCGACAACTAAAACAAAAGGTAGCTATTTAAGTCACGATCTACCTAATTCTTTTGAGTTTCCATACTTTGAAAAGTGGCTCTCAACTTAACTTCAAATGTTTCAATACTTTGAAAAGTGGCTCTCAATTTCACTTTTAATGTTTTTATACATTGAAAGTGGCTCTCAACTTAACTTTTAATGTTTCTATACTTTGAAAGTGGCTCTCAACTTCACTTCTAATGTTTCTGTACTTTGAAAGTGGCTCTCAACTTTACTTCTAATGTTTCTGTACTTTGAAAGTGGCTCTCAACTTTACTTTTAATGTTTTTATATTTTGAAAAGTGGCTCTCAACTTCACTTCAAATGTTTCTATACTTTTGAAAAGTGGCTCTCAACTTTATTATGGTGTTTCAGATAATAGAGTGTGGAGGACTAGCCAAATGGCACCCTATGGAGGCCATATTCTTCTCACCATATCCCACTGCCACCACGAGTTCTTCGTCAGGGCCTACCTCCAGGAGGTGCCGGTCCCCATCCTCAGTTGCCCCGTGGACTGCCCATGGGAGATATTCAGGGACCATTTAGAGCACGTGTTGTCCTATTGTCCCGATACAATGTATTGTCCGGGAAAATGTTCAACATTCCAAGTCAACTTGACTCACTTCTTAGTTATTATGTCTGCTAATATTTTGTATTTATTTTATAGTATTTAAGTTAATAAATTAAATGTGCTTTTGCTAGTAATTGATGCATTAAGTTTGATTTATTCCTCATCAAAAGAGTGTCATTAGTAATAAGATGCAATGCAAATTAAAGAGTAAAGACTAGAATATAACTTTATTGAAAGAATATATATACAAAATAGAATGATTTACAGATGGCAATTTACTGGACGAAGGACCATTCATATAGAAACTATTGAAAACATTTCTCTTCACTATAAGTCACTTAAATATAATCTCCTTATACAAATATGATCTAATTATTTAGTAGATATATATTTCCTCATGCTAATTACCAAAGAAATGGCAAGGAATAATTCACATGAAACAGTTTCTAATGTAAGGAATGTGTGAGGACTAAATAGAAGAAAAAATTGAAGGAAAAGAAATGAAGGATATATCCAAAAGTTTGAAATAATCCTTTAATCAAATCGGGTAAAGGACTATCTACCAGTTAGACCCTTTACTCACCTTTAATTACACTTACTCAAGATCCGATTATCTGAGAGTAAAGTATCTATAGGTAAATTCTAACCTTAAACTGGATTACTGTGATGATAATAATGAAATAGCTACTGGATGCAGACAAAGTCCTTGGACAATTTTAAAATGTGATATAGTTAATGGAACTGTAAAATGTATCAGAATAGATTTGACAAAATATTTTTGCACATTCTAAAAAATTCATTCCATGTGTTCATCTCTGGTCTGAATTAGGTACACACTCAAGTCTGCTACGAAAACCCTCTGCCACTTCACACACGTTTCCTTAGGCATTTTAGCTCATCCTTTCTCGATGTTACGCTTCAAACTTTCAATTGACCCATGAAAAGAAGCACAGGCATTTGTTTCCAAAAGGAAAGGACCAAATACAAAATTCGATCGGGGTAAACTCTGGTGATGGTCGAGGCCAAACCTTGCTCCAGGAACGTGGTCCATGGCACCCTTTCTGGGTTTTCTTGGAAGTGTGTTATGGTGCGTCATTTTACTGGAAAGTGAATAACTTGTATTTCGTGTGTGCAGAAAGTCTAGAAGTGCAGAAGTCAAAATTATCTAAATTTTCGAATATGTGTTCATTTTTGCACTATTTGGAACAAAAATGAGGGGAAACTTCATGTTCAGAATATGACGGTCCACACCATGACGGAAGAAGGTTCTTGACTTCTGAAAACGGGTCTCCTCGAGTAAGGAAAACTCGCAGAAGATTTTTCTAGGACTTTGCCATTTTGTCACTTACAGATTGAGTTGAGAGTAAACATATTTTCTCGTCCGTAGCCATATATACAGAAATGATCTCGTCCATATCCGTACCTACCTTCAAATTGTTTAGAACATTCCTATCTCGAGCCAGTCGATCTTGCAGATGTAGGGGATTTTACAAGCTCCACAATCGCAAACATTCTTTCACCTGCACGATGGAGCTCAGGCTGCACTTTTATCCATTAAACTTGGTATTAAAACTAAATTATGTTTAAACAATGAAATATGACGCTAGTTACATTTCATAACACTGAAAATTTAGCACATATTGGTATTAAAACTGTCACCAAGGACTCTTTCCACACCATGTAAATACTGATGAAGCAGTAACTGATGAAGTAGGTACTGATGAAGTAGGTATTGGTGAAGTATTAGATGCAATCCAGTAAAGCAATAGCTAAAAAAAACTATTGGTAGCATCTCACTAGTACTTCACATCACTGTCAGTACAAATGAAATATAATATTGAAGTGATGAAATTAAATAGATTTGATTTAAGACATATATTTCCATGTAAGAGTGTCTCCTCTAAATAAATATATAGAAGCAGAGAGTATTTAATGGGAAAGAATGGGTAATGGCGCAGTAACGCACCACCTAACAGTAAAGAATTGAAACCAGTCACCTGTTCAATTTACTGTACTCTACCAGCCCTATAAGATATTGTTACTTCCCTATTCTGTATACTGTGCCTTTACCAGCCCTATAAGATGTTGTTACTTCCCTATTCTGTATACTGTGCCTTTACCAGCCCTATATGATATTGTTACTTCCCTATTCTGTATACTGTGCCTTTACCAGCCCTATAAGATGTTGTTACTTCTCTATTCTGTATACTGTGCCTTTACCAGCTACCAGCTCTATAAGATGTTGTTACTTCCCTATTCTGTATACTGTGCCTTTACCAGCCCTATAAGATGTTTTTACTTCCCTATTCTGTATACTGTGCCTTTACCAGCCCTATAAGATGTTGTTACTTCTCTATTCTGTATACTGTGCCTTTACCAGCCCTATAAGTTGTTGTTACTTCCCTATTCTGTATACTGTGCCTTTACCAGCCCTATAAGATGTTGTTACTTCCCTATTCTTTATACTGTGCCTTTACCAGCCCTATAAGATGTTGTTACTTCTCTATTCTGTATACTGTGCCTTTACCAGCTACCAGCTCTATAAGATGTTGTTACTTCCCTATTCTGTATACTGTGCCTTTACCAGCCCTATAAGATGTTGTTACTTCCCGATTCTGTATACTGTGCCTTTACCAGCCCTATAAGATGTTGTTACTTCCCTATTCTGTATACTGTGCCTTTACCAGCCCTATAAGATGTTGTTACTTCACTATTCTGTATACTGTGCCTTTACCAGCTACCAGCTCTATAAGATGTTGTTACTTCCCTATTCTGTATACTGTGCCTTTACCAGCCCTATAAGATGTTGTTACTTCCCTATTCTGTATACTGTGCCTTTACCAGCCCTATAAGATGTTGTTACTTCTCTATTCTGTATACTGTGCCTTTACCAGCTACCAGCTCTATAAGATGTTGTTACTTCCCTATTCTGTATACTGTGCCTTTACCAGCCCTATAAGATGTTGTTACTTCCCTATTCTGTATAATGTGCCTTTACCAGCCCTATAAGATGTTGTGACTTCCCTATTCTGTATACTGTGCCTTTACCAGCTACCAGCTCTATAAGATGTTGTTACTTCCCTATTCTGTATACTGTGCCTTTACCAGCCCTATAAGATGTTGTTACTTCTCTATTCTGTATACTGTGCCTTTACCAGCTACCAGCTCTATAAGATGTTGTGACTTCCCTATTCTGTATACTGTGCCTTTACCAGCTACCAGCTCTATAAGATGTTGTTACTTCCCTATTCTGTATACTCTGCCTTTACCAGTCCTATAAGATGTTGTTACTTCCCTATTCTGTATACTGTGCCTTTACCAGCTACCAGCTCTATAAGATGTTGTTACTTCCCTATTCTGTATACTGTGCCTTTACCAGTCCTATAAGATGTTGTTACTTCCCTATTCTGTATACTGTGCCTTTACCAGCTACCAGCTCTATAAGATGTTGTTACTTCCCTATTCTGTATACTGTGCCTTTACCAGCTACCAGCTCTATAAGATGTTGTTACTTCCCTATTCTGTATACTGTGCCTTTACCAGCCCTATAAGATGTTGTTACTTCCCTATTCTGTATACTGTGCCTTTACCAGCCCTATAAGATGTTGTTACTTCTCTATTCTGTATACTGTGCCTTTACCAGCCCTATAAGATGTTGTTACTTCCCTATTCTGTATACTGTGCCTTTACCAGCCCTATAAGATGTTGTTACTTACCTATTCTGTATACTGTGCCTTTACCAGCCCTATGAGATGTTGTTACTTCCCTATTCTGTATACTGTGCCTCTACCAGCCCTATAAGATGTTGTTACTTCCCTATTCTGTATACTGTGCCTTTACAAGCCCTATAAGATGTTGTTACTTCCCTATTCTGTATACTGTGCCTTTACCAGCTACCAGCTCTATAAGATGTTGTTACTTCCCTATTCTGTATACTGTGCCTTTACCAGCCCTATAAGATGTTGTTACTTCCCTATTCTGTATACTGTGCCTTTACCAGCCCTATAAGATGTTACTTCCCTATTCTGTATACTGTGCCTTTACCAGCCCTATAAGATGTCGTTACTTCCCTATTCTGTATACTGTGCCTATACCAGCCCTATAAGCTGTTGTTACTTCCCTATTCTGTATACTGTGCCTTTACCAGCCCTATAAGATGTTGTTACTTCCCGATTCTGTATACTGAGCCTTTACCAGCCCTATAAGATGTTGTTACTTCCCTATTCTGTATACTGTGCCTTTACCAGCCCTATAAGATGTTGTTACTTCTCTATTCTGTATACTGTGCCTTTACCAGCTACCAGCTCTATAAGATGTTGTTACTTCCCTATTCTGTATACTGTGCCTTTACCAGCCCTATAAGATGTTGTTACTTCCCTATTCTGTATACTGTGCCTTTACCAGCCCTATAAGATGTTGTTACTTCTCTATTCTGTATACTGTGCCTTTACCAGCTTCCAGCTCTATAAGATGTTGTTACTTCCCTATTCTGTATACTGTGCCTTTACCAGCCCTATAAGATGTTGTTACTTCCCTATTCTGTATAATGTGCCTTTACCAGCCCTATAAGATGTTGTGACTTCCCTATTCTGTATACTGTGCCTTTACCAGCTACCAGCTCTATAAGATGTTGTTACTTCCCTATTCTGTATACTGTGCCTTTACCAGCCCTATAAGATGTTGTTACTTCTCTATTCTGTATACTGTGCCTTTACCAGCTACCAGCTCTATAAGATGTTGTGACTTCCCTATTCTGTATACTGTGCCTTTACCAGCTACCAGCTCTATAAGATGTTGTTACTTCCCTATTCTGTATACTCTGCCTTTACGAGTCCTATAAGATGTTGTTACTCCCCTATTCTGTATACTGTGCCTTTACCAGCTACCAGCTCTATAAGATGTTGTTACTTCCCTATTCTGTATACTCTACCTTTACCAGTCCTATAAGATGTTGTTACTTCCCTATTCTGTATACTGTGCCTTTACCAGCTACCAGCTCTATAAGATGTTGTTACTTCCCTATTCTGTATACTGTGCCTTTACCAGTCCTATAAGATGTTGTTACTTTCCTATTCTGTATACTGTGCCTTTACCAGCTACCAGCTCTATAAGATGTTGTTACTTCCCTATTCTGTATACTGTGCCTTTACCAGCTACCAGCTCTATAAGATGTTGTTACTTCCCTATTCTGTATACTGTGCCTTTACCAGCCCTATAAGATGTTGTTACTTCCCTATTCTGTATACTGTGCCTTTACCAGCCCTATAAGATGTTGTTACTTCTCTATTCTGTATACTGTGCCTTTACCAGCCCTATAAGATGTTGTTACTTCCCTATTCTGTATACTGTGCCTTTACCAGCCCTATAAGATGTTGTTACTTACCTATTCTGTATACTGTGCCTTTACCAGCCCTATTAGATGTTGTTACTTCCCTATTCTGTATACTGTGCCTCTACCAGCCCTATAAGATGTTGTTACTTCCCAATTCTGTATACTGTGCCTTTACAAGCCCTATAAGATGTTGTTACTTCCCTATTCTGTATACTGTGCCTTTACCAGCTACCAGCTCTATAAGATGTTGTTACTTCCCTATTCTGTATACTGTGCCTTTACCAGCCCTATAAGATGTTGTTACTTCCCTATTCTGTATACTGTGCCTTTACCAGCCCTATAATATGTTACTTCCCTATTCTGTATACTGTGCCTTTACCAGCCCTATAAGATGTCGTTACTTCCCTATTCTGTATACTGTGCCTATACCAGCCCTATAAGCTGTTGTTACTTCCCTATTCTGTATACTGTGCCTTTACCAGCCCTATAAGATGTTGTTACTTCCCGATTCTGTATACTGAGCCTTTACCAGCCCTATAAGATGTTGTTACTTCCCTATTCTGTATACTGTGCCTTTACCAGCCCTATAAGATGTTGTTACTTCTCTATTCTGTATACTGTGCCTTTACCAGCTACCAGCTCTATAAGATGTTGTTACTTCCCTATTCTGTATACTGTTCCTTTACCAGCCCTATAAGATGTTGTTACTTCCCTATTCTGTATACTGTGCCTTTACCAGCCCTATAAGATGTTGTTACTTCTCTATTCTGTATACTGTGCCTTTACCAGCTTCCAGCTCTATAAGATGTTGTTACTTCCCTATTCTGTATACTGTGCCTTTACCAGCCCTATAAGATGTTGTTACTTCCCTCTTCTGTATAATGTGCCTTTACCAGCCCTATAAGATGTTGTGACTTCCCTATTCTGTATACTGTGCCTTTACCAGCTACCAGCTCTATAAGATGTTGTTACTTCCCTATTCTGTATACTGTGCCTTTACCAGCCCTATAAGATGTTGTTACTTCTCTATTCTGTATACTGTGCCTTTACCAGCTACCAGCTCTATAAGATGTTGTGACTTCCCTATTCTGTATACTGTGCCTTTACCAGCTACCAGCTCTATAAGATGTTGTTACTTCCCTATTCTGTATACTCTGCCTTTACCAGTCCTATAAGATGTTGTTACTTCCCTATTCTGTATACTGTGCCTTTACCAGCTACCAGCTCTATAAGATGTTGTTACTTCCCTATTCTGTATACCGTGCCTTTACCAGTCCTATAAGATGTTGTTACTTCCCTATTCTGTATACTGTGCCTTTACCAGCTACCAGCTCTATAAGATGTTGTTACTTCCCTATTCTGTATACTGTGCCTTTACCAGCTACCAGCTCTATAAGATGTTGTTACTTCCCTATTCTGTATACTGTGCCTTTACCAGCCCTATAAGATGTTGTTACTTCCCTATTCTGTATACTGTGCCTTTACCAGCCCTATAAGATGTTGTTACTTCTCTATTCTGTATACTGTGCCTTTACCAGCCCTATAAGATGTTGTTACTTCCCTATTCTGTATACTGTGCCTTTACCAGCCCTATAAGATGTTGTTACTTACCTATTCTGTATACTGTGCCTTTACCAGCCCTATAAGATGTTGTTACTTCCCTATTCTGTATACTGTGCCTCTACCAGCCCTATAAGATGTTGTTACTTCACTATTCTGTATACTGTGCCTTTACAAGCCCTATAAGATGTTGTTACTTCCCTATTCTGTATACTGTGCCTTTACAAGCCCTATAAGATGTTGTTACTTCCCTATTCTGTATACTGTGCCTTTACCAGCCCTATAAGATGTTGTTACTTCCCTATTCTGTATACTGTGCCTTTACCAGCCCTATAAGATGTTACTTCCCTATTCTGTATACTGTGCCTTTACCAGCCCTATAAGATGTCGTTACTTCCCTATTCTGTATACTGTGCCTATACCAGCCATATAAGCTGTTGTTACTTCCCTATTCTGTATACTGTGCCTTTACCAGCCCTATAAGATGTTGTTACTTCCCGATTCTGTATACTGTGCCTTTACCAGCCCTATAAGATGTTGTTACTTCCCTATTCTGTATACTGTGCCTTTACCAGCCCTATAAGATGTTGTTACTTCTCTATTCTGTATACTGTGCCTTTACCAGCTACCAGCTCTATAAGATGTTGTTACTTCCCTATTCTGTATACTGTGCCTTTACCAGCCCTATAAGATGTTGTTACTTCCCTATTCTGTATACTGTGCCTTTACCAGCCCTATAAGATGTTGTTACTTCTCTATTCTGTATACTGTGCCTTTACCAGCTTCCAGCTCTATAAGATGTTGTTACTTCCCTATTCTGTATACTGTGCCTTTACCAGCCCTATAAGATGTTGTTACTTCCCTATTCTGTATAATGTGCCTTTACCAGCCCTATAAGATGTTGTGACTTCCCTATTCTGTATACTGTGCCTTTACCAGCTACCAGCTCTATAAGATGTTGTTACTTCCCTATTCTGTATACTGTGCCTTTACCAGCCCTATAAGATGTTGTTACTTCTCTATTCTGTATACTGTGCCTTTACCAGCTACCAGCTCTATAAGATGTTGTGACTTCCCTATTCTGTATACTGTGCCTTTACCAGCTACCAGCTCTATAAGTTGTTGTTACTTCCCTATTCTGTATACTCTGCCTTTACCTGTCCTATAAGATGTTGTTACTTCCCTATTCTGTATACTGTGCCTTTACCAGCTACCAGCTCTATAAGATGTTGTTACTTCCCTATTCTGTATACTGTGCCTTTACCAGTCCTATAAGATGTTGTTACTTCCCTATTCTGTATACTGTGCCTTTACAAGCCCTATAAGATGTTGTTACTTCCCTATTCTGTATACTGTGCCTTTACCAGCTACCAGCTCTATAAGATGTTGTTACTCCCCTATTCTGTATACTGTGCCTTTACCAGTCCTATAAGATGTTGTTACTTCCCTATTCTGTATACTGTGCCTTTACCAGCTACCAGCTCTATAAGATGTTGTTACTTCCCTATTCTGTATACTGTGCCTTTACCAGCCCTATAAGATGTTGTTACTTCCCTATTCTGTATACTGTGCCTTTACCAGCCCTATAAGATGTTGTTACTTCTCTATTCTGTATACTGTGCCTTTACCAGCCCTATAAGATGTTGTTACTTCCCTATTCTGTATACTGTGCCTTTACCAGCCCTATAAGATGTTGTTACTTCCCTATTCTGTATACTGTGCCTTTCACCAGCCCTATAAGATGTTGTTACTTCCCTATTCTGTATACTGTGCCTTTACCAGCCCTATAAGATGTTGTTACTTCCCTATTCTGTATACTGTGCCTTTACAAGCCCTATAAGATGTTGTTACTTCCCTATTCTGTATACTGTGCCTTTACCAGCTACCAGCTCTATAAGATGTTGTTACTTCCCTATTCTGTATACTGTGCCTTTACCAGCCCTATAAGATGTTGTTACTTCCCTATTCTGTATACTGTGCCTTTACCAGCCCTATAAGATGTTACTTCCCTATTCTGTATACTGTGCCTTTACCAGCCCTATAAGATGTTGTTACTTCCCTATTCTGTATACTGTGCCTTTACCAGCCCTATAAGATGTTGTTACTTCCCTATTCTGTATACTGTGCTTATACCAGCCCTATAAGATAGTATTATCTACGGAGTATAAAGCTACAGTTAATATCACAACTATTATGGAATAGAAAAATAGTCCTAGTGAGTAAGATTAAGGTAGAAGGCTTCAGTTACATTAATATAGCAATGATATGGTGATTAGCAATTCATTATTGGTGAGATTGAAGAACTAGAACTAATATGTTCATTAATTTCAATAACAACAAATTTAAAAAATGTTTTTTTACTGAATGGAATTTTTCAATTTTAAACATGCATGAGTTTAATTGAACTTTTGATGAAAAAAATGGCATAGATTCGTAATTTCTGAATAAGAAGAACACAAAGTTAGCGAATTTTGAGTAATGAGGTTATGGAAATTAACTGACTGATTTGTTCTTATCTTAGATTGTGTTATCACTAGGGTTGTGACATTATGCGTTTAAAATCATAGATCTTAAGAATATCATAGACGAAACGAAATGAAATGGTATCAAACACTATATACCACTGGATTAGAACGATTCAATAGTCTTTAATTCAATCCGTCTATAACATTTTCAGGGTCTATGATTTTAAACGCATATTGTCACAACCCTAGTTATCACCATTGGATTCTCAATTGTAATGCTAATTTTTTAGTGAAATAAATCATAATATAAAAAATGGAATTAACTGTTGCAGTACATTTACATACAACAATCTATCTAAATATGAATACATTATATAGTGACTTGTGATCCGATGACTTTTCTAAGAGAGTACAAATAATATCCAATTAACCAACTACATCCCGAAAGTATTCATATAATTAAAACAGATCACGGTAATCAATTAGCCATAAACGATGTTATCAAACAATAATTAGCTCTGTTCGCCAAAAATGTACAAAATAAAAGAAGATTTCCTACAATCCTTTATAGTGAAGGTAGTGTCCTGATTGAGGAAGTAGATTGTATAGTGAAGAAATTTCCTTAAGTTTGCCATACATGGGCCATTTGTTTTCTAAAACTGATGGCCATTCATGGAAGACTAAAGAAAATTTGTTCACTATATAGGATACATTCTTTACCCTGGACACTATATTCACTATAGAGGATTTCACTGACATAGCTATGAACAGGAAAACACATTTCAATTAATTTCCCTAAAAAAGACATTGTGATTTAGTCACTAAATTCCACTTCACTATTAGCAGCTTCAGAGAAGTTCACAGGCAATCATTTCAGTTTCAGGTATTCATTAGAAATAGAGCAAGAAAATAAATAAATATATATATTATTTATAACTATTTACACCATATCGGAACTAAGATGATTGGATTTCACTTGTCCTGAGATTCTTGTCCCTCCTTGGCTTCCTTGGCCTCCAGTTCTTCCACCTTCTTCTTAGCTTCGTCTGCAATTTTCTGCCATCTTGTGAGATTGGTCTTACAGCTGAGAAAAGAAACTAAAATAGAAACAGGTACTAACGGGGGAAAGAGTCACGTGATGATGTACTATCAGAGAAAAGAGTCACTGTGATGATGTACTATCAGGGAAAAGAGTCACTGTGATGATGTACTATCAGAGAAAAGAGTCACTGTGATGATGTACTATCAGAGAAAAGAGTCACTGTGATGATGTACTATCAGAGAAAAGAGTCACTGTGATGATGTACTATCAGAGAAAAGAGTCACTGTGATGATGTACTATCAGAGAAAAGAGTCACTGTGATGATGTACTATCAGAGAAAAGAGTCACTGTGATGATGTGCTATCAGAGAAAAGAGTCACTGTGATGATGTACTATCAGAGAAAAGAGTCACTGTGATGATGTACTATCAGAGAAAAGAGTCACTGTGATGATGTACTATCAGAGAAAAGAGTCACTGTGATGATGTACTATCAGAGAAAAGAGTCTCTGTGATGATGTACTATAAGAGAAAAGAGTCACTGTGATGATGTACTATCAGAGAAAAGAGTCACTGTGATGATGTACTATAAGAGAAAAGAGTCACTGTGATGATGTACTATCAGAGAAAAGAGTCTCTGTGATGACGCTAATTTCGTAATTCATAGTTTTCTAATTTCTCGTTATTTTCTAATCTTACAAATTTAATGTCCTGTACCCAGACTATATAAAAAAATCTACAAGCGTAACAATTAGTAAAGAGGAAAAGCTGTGAAAATATTAGTAAAGACACACTTTTCTTCGACTGTACATAGTATACTCTGTCAATGAAACGGATTTTCTGTAAATTTAATTACTCTTTAAATTTGTATAATTTACAATTATTTATTTATATTGAAGGTTAGGTAAATAACAAATGTTTAGTAAACGCAATATAGTGCGAGAGATTAATTAAGAGACGGATATAAATCAAATTAATAAACTCACCCATCCAACATTGGATAGCTCACAGGTATCAGTTTCAACAGCAACTCATAACAGGGGATGCAGATCCCTTTCAAAAAACCGACCTGAAATAGAACAAGACAGTCAGTCAATAGTCTGAATTAGAACAATTTAAATCGGAATTACTTAGATAGATTAGCAGAATTACATCACTCAGTATGAACAGGATTATTGTCAATGGAATCTTTATAAAACACATTTATATAAACTTCTTTAATGATTACCTACCTGACTCATGGGTTGATCTGCAGCCTTAGTTCTATCCATCATTGGCATGGGGGTCTTACCAGCTGCTTTCTCGGCATCACCCTGTGTCAAGAAAACGCTAATAGTGTATTAGGCAAACCTGAATGTTTTAATTAGACCTGAATAAAATAAGTAGCCTTGAATATAATACGTAACCCAAACAACTGCCAGATGGTAGATGCTGTGACCTAAGGTAATTAATTACATAAGAAGCCTAATAAACTATCAAGTAATGCAGTGTTGAGGTCTAAGGATCACTCCTTGGGAGAGAAAAGGAGAAGACAGAATTGGTTCAGTATTCTTTAAGGAATGAGCCTATCCCGTTGTCTATTCTGACGTCTCTCTAATTTGTCTGTTTCCATTAACAAGTAACACTTAATTTGCTCATAGCTCTCCACCCTTTAGTCCAGATAATTCCGGTTGGTGAACCTCAGTCAACCAACAGTCTATAATGTTACAATTTTAGATATTTCTTTCTTTATCTCCAGTAGCAACTCGTTTAGCATAGAAAAAGTTCGCCATAACTATTCTTGTTATCCCATTTCATCACTATGGAGGTTTTAGGTCTGGTCGGAGAACCTACTAAAAAACAAAGTTGACGATAATGAGATTTGGATGCCCAGCCAAGTGTGATCGGATAAAAAATTAAGGATTTTTAGTTATAAAAGATCAATAAATAAAAACTCGAAAATCAAATGAAATTGAAATGCGTGAAAGTGAAATTAAATCTTTTCTTTGATAACTCAGAGGAGACAAGGGATCACCTGATCATGTGCGGCACACATAGTTTCAGCACATCTAAAATCAGTCAATTTTTGCATCAGGGCAATCACACTTAGATGGGAAATAGCGCATGTTTTCGGCTGCAAAATGGACCTTGCGATATTTCCCAATTATGTGTGGTTGTCCTGATGTAAAAATTGAACAAATCTTGTGCGGAAATTAATGCAGAGCGTGCCAAAGTGATCAAGAGATTTTTAGTTCCTCTTCTGATTACCATATTCATTATTATTCTTTATTTTGTTTCCAATATGAATGGAACATTTCTGCAGCGACGCCACATCTAACAGCTATAAGGCTAACGTGGAGGCTCTGGCAGAGACTACCCCACAAAAAAAACTGTTATTACAACTAATTGTGCGTCTTATCCCATCACAGACACACACCTGCTCATAGAACTCCTCGAAGATGACCTTCACCGTCTCCACCTGCACCTCCCATGGCTTGGTGGAGGCACAGAGATCACACGCTGTCATGGTGATGGCTTCTACCAACAGTCTGATGGAAAATGTCCACAAAAAAATTGAATCTAAAAGTGATATTTAATAGTGCAAAAGTATTAACTCAATCCTAAAATAAAACATATTTACAGACATTCTTTAACAAAAAAACTAGTAGTAGTAATAAGATTTTATAAGACTTACCTATGTTCCAAATTCTCCCAATCGAACTGATTCTCATCGAGCAATTTATTAAGTTTTGCTTTGGTTGGGAAGAAGAGGGCTAGATCTGTGGCTAGGATGCAGTGCTTGATATTACTCAGCACTTGCTTGTACTCTGATGAAGTCAGCTTGCTGAAGATGTTATGCCCTTCCTATGAAGTCAATTGAAGTTGAGAGACATATAGGACGAAGAATCTATCTAACATTTTGAGAATTTTCGTTATATCGGGCATATCGAGTAAAGATTCTATATAGCACAAAACCTCCATTTAAGCGTGCGTTAAGGGTCTTGTCATCACTAGGGTTGTGGCATTTTGTAAAAAAATATGCTCTAAAAATATAAATTCCATGTAATCCTAAGCGCGACATGAAAAATATTGTGTAGAACCCTTCTAGTTTAGCGATAGGAAGTTCCAATACCCTAAATTTTGATGTCGTTTATAACATTCATGGAGTTTATAGTTTTAAGAGCATATTTTTACAAGATGTCACAACCCTGGCATCACTATAAGGCCCCGTAAAGACGGGGCATTTTTTTACAAGCGTTAGAAAACGCGCGCTTTGAATTACTAGAAGTTCAATAGATGTGTACGCACTTAAACGTGTGTTTCGTCTCATGCACCCAGCAAACGTATCAAATTTTTTTGCTGAAATGCGCATTTGCCGGGCTTTATCTTAAGTTATGTACGGTATATCTAATGCGCGTTATAAAATGCCTCGTCTGTACTAAGCCTTAGTTACATCCTTTACTCAAAGGTTCTTTAGATAGAATATTTAATCTATTTGCTCTTCAATTTAAAGAATGAATTTCAATATAACTCACTTGCTGCAGAATGGTGACAGTTTGGTTGAAATGGTGTCTTTCGAGAGTAGAGGTTGTGTATATCGCCGCCAGGGGGCTCTCAAACTCTATCATGAACTTGTTGTTCTTGCCCCTGTGGTCCAAATCGTGACACAACGCACCAACAAATAATGAAAGACACTGGAAAAAGTAAAGATAGAATATTATATAACATTGGATATATGTAGAGGATTATATCACTATCATCCTATCTATACATCTATAGCTACTGTCATTTTTGTATGTTCAATTTACTGTGGGTTCCGTGAATAAGTTTACCCCCAATAACGGAATAAAAATCTTGCAATTATAAAAAAAAACTAATTTTTCAATATTTTATTTTTCTTTGGTAAAAATGATATATGTAAAACAGATCAAATTTATCAATGCTAAATTATTCTTAGAGAAAATTTCATATTGAAAATTTCGGACCTGAGACACAATATAATAAATGGCATGAAATGTGAATAACATTATTTAGAAACACGGGAAAAAGTATTATTTTTAAAAGCATTATTTATTTGTAAAACTAAATCATCTTACTCTAGAGGTGTGACCGTGTGACCGTCAAGATCTGTGTGTGCATTTGTCACGTTTGTGTTCATAATATTTGTCACCAAATCTGTAGCAACGCCATCTAGCGGTACAACTGACTATTTATCCATTTAACCCTAATTTATCAGCTGATTCATTATTTTTAGATACATTATTTCTAGAATGAGTCTAATTAATGCATGTCTACTAGTTAATGATATAAATTGAAGTAGAAAAGGAAGTTTTACACTGAAACTTCTGAGTTATGAAGTATTGGTTCGTAAATCTGAGCCACTTCATATATCGGGTGCACTAGATAGTTTTCTATGATTAAAATCATAGAAAACTATGGTCATTAAGGGATAACTATGACGTACGTAGCTATATCATTTTTTATAATTTAAACATAGAAAAGTGCATTTCATAATTCAGGTTCCCATTACTATAGAGTGCTTCATTTTTTACCAAGGTACTCTTTAACTTTCAAGTTTTTCACCCCACTAACCTCTAGTGGTTTGAAGGTAGTTGGGTTGTTCTTTATAATGGTGTACATAGAATTGCAAACACTGAAGCCATGACTCCAATTGTGGTAAGGGACTCGCCGATAATTCTTCTTGATGGTCAGAGTGAAGCGAATGAGAGCCTCTTTCTCGAAACGATTCAGACCGAAGAGATCCACGAACATGTAGATGGTGTGTCTTACTTTGTCTAAATCTGATATGGAGATTGCCGAGAAATAAAACCTGTGTGAAAAATGACGATGAAAACATTGGAAATTAAATTCATATGTAGAAGTTGAAAAATTGAAAATACAAAAAAATAAATACCTTGATTTGAATTGAAAGACATTCGTGAAATAAGATTTTATAGAATTAATAGAATAGCTTCACTTTCTCTGATAAATAACTAAGTTCTTGTATCGAATAGATAATTTTTATAATTTAAGAAAATACAACAGAAAAAAAAATAGTTATCCATGAAAAACAACTACAGGAGTTTTCTATGGAAACTAAAATTTCTTTCTTTAACTCTACGGGATAACTACAACATTTTCAGCCAATTTATCAACATGCGTGAAAACATTTAAACAAGAAACCAAAGCCGATAAAAAGCACACAGCATGCAGAAGAATAACCCAAGAAAGTGTTTAGAAGCGTTTAATGCGGTTAGTTATTAGGAATACTTATTTAAATGTTATACTATGGTTTATAAAATTATATAGGATATATATGAACTTTTACTAGTCCAAATCGGTACCTACTACCTACTTACTGCTCCACATTGGTACCTACTTACTGGTCCACATTGGTACCTACTTACTGGTCCAAATTGGTACCTACTTACTGGTCCAAATTGGTACCTACTTACTGGTCCAAATTGGTACCTACTTACTGGTTCACATTGGCCCCTACTTACTGATCCACATTGGTACCTACTTACTGGTCCACTTGGCACCTACT
>CANNZV010003106.1:32778-105684 GCA_947561585.1 Caprella mutica
GTCCACATTGGCCCCTACTTACTGGTCCACATTGGCACCTACTTACTGGTCCACATTGGCACCTATTTACTGGTCCACATTGGTATTTTACTTACTGGTCCATATTGGCACCTACTTACTGGTCCACATTGGCACCTACTTACTGGTCCACATTGGCACCTACTTACTGGTCCACATTGGCACCTACTTACTGGTCCACATTGGCACCTACTTACTGGTCCACATTGGCACCTATTTACTGGTCCACATTGGTACTTTACTTACTGGTCCACATTGGCACCTACTTACTGGTCCACATTGGCCCCTACTTACTGGTCCACATTGGCACCTACGTACTGGTCCACATTGGCACCTACTTACTGGTCCACATTGGCACCTATTTACTGGTCCAAATTGGTACTTTACTTACTGGTCCACATTGGCACCTACTTACTGGTCCACATTGGCACCTACTTACTGGTCCACATTGGTACCTATGCTTACTGGTCCACATTGGCTCCTATTTGCTGGTCCACATTGGCTCCTATTTACTGGTCCACATTGGCCCCTATTTACTGGTCCACATTGGCCCCTACTTACTGGTCCACATTGGCACCTACTTACTGGTCCACATTGGCACCTATTTACTGGTCCACATTGGTACTTTACTTACTGGTCCATATTGGCACCTACTTACTGGTCCACATTGGCACCTACTTACTGGTCCACATTGGCACCTACTTACTGGTCCACATTGGCACCTACTTACTGGTCCACATTGGCACCTACTTACTGGTCCACATTGGCACCTATTTACTGGTCCACATTGGTACTTTACTTACTGGTCCACATTGGCACCTACTTACTGGTCCACATTGGCCCCTACTTACTGGTCCACATTGGCACCTACGTACTGGTCCACATTGGCACCTACTTACTGGTCCACATTGGTACTCTACTTACTGGTCCACATTGGTACTCTACTTACTGGTCCACATTGGTACCCTACTTACTGGTCCACATTGGCACCTACTTACTGGTCCACATTGGTACTCTACTTACTGGTCCACATTGGTACCTACTCACTGGTCCACATTGGCACCTACTTACTGGTCCACATTGGTACTCTACTTACTGATCCACATTGGTACCTACTTACTGGTCCACTTGGCCCCTACTTACTGGTCCACTTGGCCCCTACTTACTGGTCCACATTGGCACCCACTTACTGGTCCACATTGGTACCTACTTACTGGTCCACTTGGCCCCTACTTACTGGTCCACATTGGCCCCTACTTACTGGTCCACATTGGCACCTACTTACTGGTCCACATCCACATCAGTGGTGACAGTGAAGTCCTGGTCCACAAGTTGGGTGAATCCGTTTTCTGTGTCGTTGCTGTGGTAACTCATGATCTCCAGTGCCACCTTTACAACCCGGTAAAACAGAGTAAGAACCCTCTAACAACCGGTAAAACAGAGTAAGAACCCTCTAACAACCGGTAAAACAGAGTAAGAACCCTCTAACAACCGGTAAAACAGAGTAAGCACCCTCTAACACTCTAACAACCGGTACCACAATGACAGGGGGGGGGGGAGGTAAACATTTCCCTCTGATTCTACAACATTGCACTTTAGGAGGTAATTTACTATTCTGATATTTTCACAATTTAAAAAACTGGATTTTCATAAATTTCTACTGGAATAATTTTCAACTTTAGATAATATTGAGAAAAATAGAGGCTAAAATTGGTATACATTGGAAGAAAAAATAATTATAAAAAGGAAAAAACTTTTAGATAACAATTTCTTTATTGCCACTTATTTTTGTGTCGTGATTATAGCATTTATTCTTTCCTTTCTGGATGTTTCAGAAGGTTTGACGGTAAATCATCACCATTGACGATGTTGAAAGTCAGAGGAAAAAGATAACTAAATAAGGACTTTAATGAGAAATAGTGATGAATATACAGAAGAAACTCTCTGTTAAACGGGTAGCAAAATCACAATAGGTCCTAAATCGATTAAAATATTGAATAATGTGATATTAGTACATCCACTCTTATAAAATTAATGTTTTTATTGAAATTTAAAATGGCGCGCACGCAGTAGTGGAAGAGGAAGCGGCCATCTTTGTTTTCAACTGTCAATGATTAGGTATATATATAACTATTATAGATTAATTTCGGTACTTATTGAGTACTACATATTAATGTAAATCGAATTAAAATTGTTTTATGAATAATTTTGAAGTTATGTTGCATGGAATAAAAGCATATAAATATTTGGTTATACAGTGTCGCCATTCGTTGATAGCGTCGGTACGGAGTAGCCTAGTAGGTACTAGGTACTAAATTGAAATTAAAGATAGCTACATTTTATTTCTGGACATATTTATACCAAAGTTTTATACCAAAGTCTCGCAATAATTTAGTGAACATAATGTCCCTTTAATAGAAGTTTTTGACTATTGCAAGTCTTTAGTGAAGAGATAGAAAAAATTTCATGTAGATCCATCACTGATACAGAAAAGTACAGGATTAATTGTTATTGAAAATGATTAAAAAAAGAAAAGAAAAATATATTTAGAAATAGAAATAAGAAACAGGATTAAATAACGGTAGTATCTTCTAAATTAACCCTTAATGCCTAATATAGGCTTTATGGAGATATTTTCCTCTAACGATCTGGTAAACAAGTGTGTTCTCTTTAGTTAGGCACATTTCATTGATTTTTCTTTATTGTTTACTATGCTTTCATTACCTATAATATATTACAAGAATATCACAAAAAAATCTCGTTTTTCTATGTTCAAATTAATTCATGGCATAAAGAGTTAATTATTAGAAAGAAGTTTCAGTTAATTTAGTAAATACACATACTGAGAGAAAAGGATTTTTAGAAAGTATTTCAGGTTTAACGGTACAAATATTAGAACATTATATTAGAATATCATAAATTGTACCATGCACAAGATATATTAGTTATCGGAACAGAATAATTTTGTAATGTTAATTTTTAAATAATGAAGTACTATCAAAACATTCAACACATCAAAAAAAGTTATACAACATCAATATGACTCTCAAAAAAAAACTGTCATGCAAAAAATAACAAACAACTCAATACACAGTAAATAATTAAATACACAAAACATCAATTACTAGCACAACACTTCAAATACTAGCAGATCACATCAAATACTAGCAGATCACATCAAATGATGGCACATTACGTCAATTACTAGCAGAACACATCAAATAATAACACATCACATCTAATAAGGTCATATCACATCAAATAATAACACAGCACATCAAACAATGGCACATCACATCAAATAAGGTCATATCACATCAAATAATAACACAGCACATCAAATAATGGCACAGCACATCAAATAATGGCACAGCACATCAAATAATGGCACAACACATCAAGTTATGGCACATCACATCAAGTTCTCACTGGTCCAAGTCCGGGTCACTGTGCATTTTCTTCATCACCAACTCTATGACTTCATCTTCCGCACAACTGTTGTGATAACTCAGTACTTCCAAGGCAACCTAAGAGCACCAAAAACTAAGGTACCTAATTGCCACACCCCATACTCTCATGATACTAAATATTTTGAACCATCGAGCCTTTTCTAGTTAGCATTTGAGTTGGTAATCGGTGTCAACGTTAATTTAGAAAAGTATCAATAACCACATAGTAATCGCTTGAATTCTAGGTAAACGAATCATTCACAGTTATTCCTTTCATTCATAAATATATCGCACAGTATCTAGTTACTTCCAACAGTAGATATGACAGTATCTAGTTACTTCCAACAGTAGATATGACAGTAGTGCACCAGTCTCTCACTTACCTTGTACTTCTGTTCAGACCGTCTGATCTTATCATAAAGTTTGGCGTGGTGAAGAGCCAGTCCGCAGTACACGGCAAACATCTCAAAAGACTCCTCATCTTGCTGCAACAATAAACTTCAACTAAATACTATTTTAGTCATGATATTGAATCTTTAGAGATTTCCACTGTGGAAGTTGATATGGAGTGCTAAGTAGTTTCCTAGTTAGGTATTTAATCCTTTTGATCTTTTCTAATCAGTCAACCAACCTTATTAAAGAATCCTGTTCCCACAGTTTTGTTGACCATTTGCATGACACCAATGACGTTGCCTCTGATATATATTGGCATACATAGAATCGCCTTGGTCACATAACCCGTCAGTTGGTCAACACTCCGATTAAACCGATCATCAGAGTAAGCATCAGAAATGTTCAACACTTCTCCAGACTGGGCGACTATGCCAGCAATTCCCGTGCCGACGGGGAACCTGCAAAATATACACGATTCAGATGGCCCATATTAAAAGATAGCAATTTCAATTCATTTGAAAGGTAAATAGAGTATAATGTCTGTCCAAAATGGCGATAAATTTCTTGACATATCGTGTTAAGGACTAACACTTACTCCTTTTACTTCGGTTCTTTCTGAATCTATACATAACCTATATTGTTAAACTGATTCAAGTGATGTAACTATATTATAAAATATGTTGCGATTGTCACTAAACCTATTTTGTTAGGTTAAGAGAAATTTGCTTCTTAACATTTAAGAAATCTAATATCGAAATATCGTATATACCAGGTCCCCCGTAGGTAAATTAGATCATTTCCATTTACTTCGAAATCTCCTAATTCAAAGGATGAAATAGGTAAAAGGATCATTTTAATAACATTCATTTCTGTTATCCTAATAATCTACAACCCAAGTATTCAATATTATCATCCTCCCCTGGCGAAACTATGAATAACTCCTCTTTTTTTCTTCGGCTCGAGATTTCGAAAGGCTCTTCGAATGGCCGTCTTCAATCTGTCCTTCTTTACACGGTTTGGTTAGTTTTGATCTTTTCGAGGGCTGTGACGACTTCTTTCAACTTGACCCTCACTATTAACCTTAGGCATACTATTGTCCGAAGGAGAGTTCCCACCGCGTCTCTCTTCGCATTTGGTATACCGTCGCGCTTATTCTGCCATGTTTAACGAAACTTTCCTGAAGTCTAATATTCTAGCTTTTAGATTATCTTAATAAAAATTTAATAATAGTTTGTGGAATACTTTGAAAAGTACGCTAAATTACAAAAAAAAAAATATAAGGGAGACCCTGCAAATTAATAAATTCAAGTTGGAACTAAAAATTTTTACTCATTAGTAATAACTAATAACCCACAATTAATAACCCGGGCCTCAAATAGTCAGTACAATATTTTATCTTAATTCGCACTTATTTTGCATTACAGTATATACCAAAAAACTCTCAATATCAACTAATTATACTGTACAATTATTACTATATGTACACTGTGCAGTACAGACGCGGCCTTTATTTATCGTAAATTTCAAGGATTGACGACGAGAGGCTTTAAAATATTCTGAGTTCATAGCTTATTTGATATAAGGGATGATTTGATTAAAAAGTAGAAATAATACATATAATATATATATTTAAGAGCAAAAATTCATAACTACTTAATTTGTGTGTTTTTGCATTTTCTTGTTTTCACTATGAAACTGATTCCGCGAAACATTTTTCATTTTTCTTATTGCCTCTTGAATTGCATAATTTATATTCATTATTTGCATGCTCTTCACTATTATTCAGAGCTTTCCTTTCCCTTTCCTTATTATCGTCTGAATTTATTTATTCGAGTATTTCACGAGTAGACACTATACATAGCACTCAGTTTTCAATGCGTGATGAGGACTATCTATTAACTGTAACCAGACCTTACACTTGCTTTTAACAGCTGATCGCCGAAATCATAACAAAGCGTGACCCGCGTATTGATTTAGATAGGAATAAATAGAAAAAACCAGTTGCGTTTTCCTTTAATTACCTTATTTACGAGTGGAGTTTTGAATTGAATTTTTTATAGTGTATTCTCAATAATCTCTGCTATTGACTTGAATATTTTTTAACTGTAAATTTTAATTTTTATCCGTAAATCATAAATTACCTAAGTTTTACTCACTACTTATCTAGTATGATCAAATTGTCAGCAGTGTTTTACACATGATTAATATGTCAATGAATTATTATTAATTCTTATTACTACAGCTGAGCAATGCCTAACTAAGCACATGATTCTAAGAATTTGACATAGGGTCCACTCCATTTGTGTCAAGTTGTCCTACCATATTTAGGGAGGCCAGACAGCCAGAACTAGTAAAGTGTTCTCCAAGAAATCCTCTACTTTGCACTGTGTTCTCACCAAAATACTTGCAAATAAAGAAGAATACGTGCAATTGTTTTTTTTAAATTCAATTCTTGCCAATGAACAGGTATCATAATTATTCACAAAATCACAACCTGAATGTGCCTTTAAAAAATGTCATCAATATTCACTTATTCTAGGTACACTACATTGCATTAAAGATTTTTACATTTATGAATTATTATTTATCGAAAATAAATCAAAATTCCACTTATAACTATAAAAATAAGTCAATTGAAGGAAAACGCTCCAATTTTTTCTATCTAAATTAATGGGAGTGTAGCTGTTTGTTATGATTTAGGCGATCAGCTGTTCAAACTATAAACGCCCGAATGGTCCGGCCTGATCAACTATTGATGGATGGCCTTGATATGATGCGGCATCAAGAACTTTCAGAGTGCAGACGTTTCGTTGAGACAAGATGATATCCCCGATAATATCCCTTGAGCGAAAATTCATCGACGAAACGTAATGTCTTGTCGACGTATATAAATGAAGATTTTTAGAATCTTTCATAATAAATTGCCGTAATGCAGTTTGTTGTATCTGCCAGTTTGCTGTACTGCACACTTTATGATTAAGTAATGATATGGCAGGAAGGTTCGGTAGTCGGCACGCCCATCTTTAATATTTCCTTTACGAAAATTTGTCGATGAATCGTCTTGTTGACGAAATGTCTTTCAACGAAATGTCTTTCAACGAAATGTCTTTTGACGAAATGTCTTTTGACAAGATGTCAGGCAGCCGAAAGTTTTAGTGCATAGGCTCTAGTGTGAACAGAGCTTAAGATTGATGATATAAATTAATATGATATATTTTATTAGCCCATCCATCAAGGGCTACAATTTGCTTGGATTTCCCTTGGTAGCAAGATTGATCGTTCGTTATTGTTCTTAGTTTTAATCATTTAAAATAATATTCAGTTCATTTTTCATATCTTATATAAGCAAAATATGTTTTACTATAAGCAAATAAACTACATTCAATATATTTTCTATAACATAAACATTTTTTCGTCCCTCAAAGCAGTGAACCATTACTAATTCAATAGATTTTATAGCTTTTCATCTCTTTTATGACTCTTTGCAGTCGCGACAAATAAATGTGATGATGTATTTGGAGTGGAAAAAGGTGGAAATATATTAAATAGAAATGTATTTCTATATGATTTGTTCAAATTAATAGATTTTGATATTATGCTGTCTAATTATAAAGTATACAGATAAAAATCATAGCAAAGATTTAGCGATCAACCAGACCAATTTTTAAATATCTACAAGATTTACAATCAGTAAAGTTTCTGTTTGGAAATGTGAAATTAGTTAAATGGGAAGAAATTATTCTATGTTCATGACTAGTATAATTTATACTAATATAGTTATGTAAAATGCAGAATTAGAATATCAAGAATAATGCTAATATATTAGCAGGAAACTATATTAAAAAACTTTTCTCAATCTGAAGTTTGACTGAGTAACATCAGTTACCTACACTGTCAAACACTTCGTCAAACTGTTTGTTTAAGTGGTTCAGAACAGGTCTATTTTAGTGCTGTCAAACACAAACATAGAGAGTTTGAAGATATGAAACAAGTTGGAAAATTCATAAAGCATATTGTAAAAGATATATAAATAGGTTGATAAATTTTATTGAAAAGAAGTAGACTCCATATTTTCAAAAGTGTAATTCAGAACTTAATATTGAATGTTTCAAGGCTTTTATTGTGACGAATGATTATTGTGACTAATGATTAGTGTGACGAATGATTAGTGTGACGAATGATTATTGTGTCTAATGATTATTGTGTCTAGTGATTATTGTGACGATTGATTATTGTGACAAATGATTATTTTTACGAATGATTATGACACCAGTTTTTTTTATACCCTTTTCAATTTTTTGACAGATATAAGACGAAATGTTTGAGTTTTTTTCCCCCTCAAACTGACCTTATTTCCTCCGTAACTTTGGGGGTGACATCCCCCTCGCCCTCACCACCCCTCATCCCCATATCGAATATCCTGGCGTACAGGAACTTGCTCTTAGAGTCCAAGAGGAAGAGTGACGCTCTGTCTGCACTCACTAGCGTCTGCGCGAAGTTCATCACCTTCATTATGAGGTTGTCCATGCTAACCATGTCCTGGAAAATGGACCTGAGACAGAAGAGAAACTGTTAGTGTTGTAGGAATTTAAAATCTCTCTTACGAAAAGAATCGAAAAAATATCTCATGCAGTTGCATCACTGGTACAGAGAAGTATTTTAAAGAATTAATTTTTAATGAAAATGATAAAAAAAAGAGAAATATAATTAGAAATAAGGAACAGGATTAAGCAATAGTAGTATCTTCTAATTCAATCCTTCATGTCCTAAGGAGACATATATGTCCCATTTCAAATGATGTATTTAGCGAGGTTTTCTTGAGATATCTGAACAGAAAAATAAACATATACTCTTTCATATATTAAAATAAATGTGTACTCTTTCATATATTAAAATAAATGTGTACTCTAACATTAGCTAAGCACAATAATTATTGTGATTTTTTTAAATTGTTTATTATGCTTTCTTTACAAGAATATCATAATGTTTTTCTTTTCACGATTAAATTAATTAAATACTTAAAAGTTAAGTAACTCTTAGTCAGCATTTATTTACCTCCACATATGATTTGAATGTATACTCCTTGTTGAATTGATTACACGTGAAGGGTACAAACAATATTATTTATAAAATGAAATAAACAATTCTACTAAATTAAACTCAAATAATGGTTTTATACTCAAATGATAATTTCATTGGATTACTATTATTAAATAGTCACTAGGTGTTCATATTTAAAATGATAAATTCATTTATGTTCTACACGAAGTAAGTTTTAAAATATTAATCACGTTCTCACGCGTGGAACTTTAAAATTCAAATAACGTGATTAAAAAACTTAATAGAAAAGTGGGTGTTCAACTGTACATTAATACTGATTAGTACCTTATTTTTAAACTTAATTCAAAGTATTACTTTCACCCAATTATATATCATAAGATTTTCATTAATTAAATATGCATATTTGTTTAAGCATAGGAAATAAAAAAACATATCTTGCTAAATTTTATCCCTAATATCTTAACTGATATTTATCGATAGATAATTAGAAAAAAAATAAGAGTGATTATATATTATGACTAGTGATTATCATTACTAATGATTATCCTGACGAATGATTATTGTGACGAATGATTATTTTGACGAATGATTATTTTGACGAATGATTATTGTGATGAATGATTATTTTGACGAATGATTATTGTGACAAATGATTATTGCGACGAATGATTATTGTGACAAATGATTATTGTGACGAATGATTATTGTGACGAGTGATTATTTTGACGAATGATTATTGTGATGAATGATTATTGTGACAAATGATTATTGCGACGAATGATTATTGTGACAAATGATTATTGTGACGAATGATTATTGTGACGAATGATTATTTTGACGAATGATTATTGTGATGAATGATTATTGTGACAAATGATTATTGCGACGAATGATTATTGTGACAAATGATTATTGTGACGAATGATTATTGTGACGAATGATTATCATGACGAATGATTATCATGACGAATTATTATCATGACGAACGATTATCAAGACGAATGATTATTGAGACAAATGATTATCATGACGAATGATTTCTTAGCAATTAATTTTTTTCAAGAAAAATATAATCATTTCTCTAACGGTTTCATTTGTTCTTCAATAGAGAAATTCTCAAGAGAAATCTTTAGAAATGGTAATTGCTATGTATAGTTCCAATGTTCTAAAATGTCGATTTCGGTCAATAGATTCCCTTGGAACGGAGACTACAGACATTGCTGATAGGAATACCAATGAGGCGTACATTTCTTCAAAGAGTATTTACATTCAGAACATTTTATCGGGGCTATGAAGATAGACTGGACTGGTATTTGCATACCTGCTGTTAAAAACCTAACGATCTGACTTTTAGAAATGGATATTAATGAATTCTTTGTACATTGATATGTAAATTCGATTGATGAGAAACTGTAATTGAAACGTAGAGCAGCCCAAAGGGTTAAAGAAGGTACGGTAAATTAATAAATTGGAATTTTTCACAAAAAGAAGATATATAATAAGGAATGCTTAATAATTTAGATAATTACAATATTTGATATTTCTTTTTTAAAATAACATTTTTCTTATATTTTATTGCAGAAAAAATGTTTTTTAATTGTCGTTTATATGGGCAAATTTATTATATAGTTGTATACTAAAATCCAAAAATATTTATTCATTATTTCTGTATTAAATAATCAAAGTAAAATAATATTACCATAGGTTCCTCCCTTTCCCAGAGGAAAACGGTTTCGCACTCACGGATGGAAGAGGAAAATGAAGAGGTGATAGTAAATGAAGCCTATACGAGCCTACCTAACACAAAATCTAAGACCTCGTAGTTGAAGAACATAACCCTAGCGCTATCATCTAAACTGTATGTAGCGTTAACAAAATGATAAACATGGTAAATATGCAAAAGTACAATATGTAATCCAAATTACAACAGTTCGGGGACCCAAGTGACGAAGTAGTTGAACGAAGAAGTACTTCAGCGCTCTTGTTCTTCTGTACCAACCAGTGTTCAGAAAATAATCAAAGCAAACTGAGGCCATTTCAAAATTTTGTATGTTACTTTGTTTCTGAATGTAGGTACTTCTAAATGATTCGATCTCCAAAAATGGAACATTTCACACTGGCGTTATTTTCCGTGCAACGATATTTTCTCCGCAACAGAGTTCAAGCTCCTGTTAAAAACGTGCTAGATTTTCATCGCAGGAACTTTATCAAGAAATAAATGTCTATTGTATAGTTCACGATAGCATTTTTTTCTCCGCCGGGATTGCATACATATTATATTATATGGCTAATAAGGTTGTGTTGAGCGAATTTAAACATTGAAAAGAGCTGTAATACCTGATATATAAAAGAAAACTAGCTCCTTATAAAAAAATATTCTGTAACGTAGAAGATCTACACATGCTAATTATAGGTCTCTAAAGTTACCGTTTCAATCTTAAAGAATGATTTACCGTTTATCATTCTTTATTAATGTTAATAGTCAGTGCAGTAGGAATTTTAAAATGTAATAATAAAATAGAGATTTGTGCTGTAAGTTTATTTTATACGTATATTGTAGACAACTGATAGATGTTCTCTGTTTAAAATACTTGCAGAGTTTTTCCTACAGGAAAAAAAAAAGATGCAAGTGTGAACACATCATACGACGCGTTTTTTTCCGCGGCGATAAAAATCGCAAATGTGAACGAGGGAAAAACATCATAGTATAATATATAGAAGGGTTAATGTGACCGCTACACAGTTCAAAAATTGAAACGAATTATTGTAATACAGATAGGGTTAATAAAGGCTTGAAGATCGTTATCTGATAGTAGTTCTGTAACTATATTCTCCATTATTTGAGAATAACAATAATCACCGTGGTTGATAATATTTCACACCGTGTGTTTATCATTTGGTGTCCGCTTCCTATTAACATGGAGAATGTATCCATGACATGCACAGGCATATATTAAAATGATCCCCCCAATTAATAGTTAGGTTATCTTCATTTGTCTATCTGTGGTCTTCAATAAATTAGAAATTATTTAAACTCTACAGTGTAAGTAGAGTTTAAAGGGCAATAACACTAGTTCATTTTCAAAATGTAAAATCATGGATTATTAAAGTAATCACCGTATACACTAATAATACATGCGACGAATGATTATTGTGATAAATGATTATTGTGACGAATGATTATTGTGAGAGGACACATAGGACCAAGAGGACACATAGGATCTGGAGGACACATATAAACAACAAGACACATAGAATCAATGGGACACACATAAGAATAAGTAATGCATACGAATAGAGAACACACATGGAATCGAGGACACACATAGAAACTATAGTATTAATAATAATAGAAATATATATAATATAATAAAATAATAATAATAAGGTGCATAAAAATGAACAGAAAGAACTAGACATATAGTTATAGAGGTTGACCGTTTTTTATCGCTCCTTTATAGCTTGTTACAAATATAAAGAAAGTAGAATTTTTCTAGAGAATGAATTTTATCAACAGTAGCTATAGGTAGTATCAAATTTTCAAATTTTGGTTTCATATTTCGATTTTTAATAGATTAATTAATGATAATAAACAAAAAGATAGACAGCTGAAATAGAAAGACGGTATCCAACATACAACCATTGGTCATAAAATTCATTGTCAGGTCCAGGTTTTCCACCTTTCTCCTGATGATGAATAGAAATCTTTCTATTCGAAAGCTTGAAACCTGATAAAACCTTCAACGTTGAGTTTAAATAACCTCATAATAATACTAATAATACACTGTGTGCATTTGTTTGTCTGATGGTTGGTTGCAAGAAAAATGACTCGCTTTAACGTTTAAAGCCCCGTCCAGACGGTCAAATTTTTTTGGAGAAGTGACAAACTTAATGACAAACTTATCATCAGTTTTCAAGGAGTGTCTACACGGTCAAATTTTCTCGCCAAAAGTTTGAGGTTCACTGGCGTCAGTTTCGTCAAAATTAATGTTATATATCGTGAAAATAAAAATTATATAACTTGGTATGTATATTTTTTAAATTTAGAACAGTAAGAAACCAGAAAAAAATAATTTGTTTTAAATGACAAAATATCGTCTTGAAAAGGATAGTCAAAAATAGATCATAGAAAACAATTCACAACGTAGGTAGCCTACCTATAACTTAGTAGATCTAATACATTCTAATACAACCAAGTATTAAAGAGTCTGTCGTCAGCCATTGTAACTAGATAGATATCAAGTTTGAAAAAAATGAGGTTTTTGTAGGTGTACCTAGCTGTAATAAACTAAAATGACGCGCAAATAAAAGAATATTATTGCCGGAAAGTCAGTGTGTACTTCAAACTTTATCGTCAGCAAATAGTTTGACAAACTTTTTGATGACGATATCCAACATGTTGGAATAAAAAAACTGATGAAAAGTTTGACGGTTTGCTGACGCTAGGAAGTTATCGTCATTTAGTTTGTCATTAAGTTTGTCACTTCTCTGAAAAATTTGACCGTCTGGACGGGGCTTTAGTAAAGAGTTGATTCCATATAACATAATATAATTGTTATAATTACAATAATACGTATAACCGAAATAAGAATAACGAAAATACGGAAAACCAAAACTATAGAAAAACTGAAAAACAGAAAAATCAGCAAACAGAAAAATCAGAAAAAAGAAAAAAAAAACGAAAAATAAAAAAAATCGGAAGATCGAAACATAAGGTTAACAGAAAAAAAATAACTGAAAAATATTGTAAACCGAATAAAAAAACACAAAAAATTTATATTCGGAAAACAAAAATTTTGAAAAAATCGATTAACCGAAAAAATCCGGATAACAGTTATTTCAGATACTTTTCAGAAATAACCAGTGAATTAATATTAGTTCAATAATATTAATAAGTTAATAGATCAAAGTTTGTTATCTTTGATGAAAAATATCCGAATAATATAAATATGCATAAAAAATCCAAATAGTTGAAAGAAGGGAAAATCTGTAACAAAAAAAATCTGAACGATTTTTTAATATCCTAATAATATTTTCTTGTTTCCTGTTTAGAATGGAAAAATATCTTTAAAAAAAATTGCGAATGAAAAAAATATTATGGTCAGTCATTTTTGACTGGTACATTACACTATAGTCTCTCTGTATGATAAAGACCAATGTGACTTTATATTATCCTAATAATTTACCTATAGGTACTTTTTAAAGGTCCTCTCTAAATTAAACAAAATCTGTAATTGCTTTAAATTTGTAGAGCTAAGGTTATATAACATATAACAGTTAACAGAAAAGAAATCGATTAACTATTCTGTTCATAATTAATTATATAAGAAATATTCACATTCAACTTTCACTCTTTCTAAGATTCAATAGAAGAACAAGGCTGCAGGCTAACTTATATCGTATTACCGTAAATTTAATGGTAATTAGGTATATAGGTTCACTTTTAGTTACCTGAAGGGTTTTTTTAGGGTAATGGTATTTAGATAACGGTATAGGTAGCCATTTATAACATGTCTAAGAGCTTTATTATAGTTTCGAATTTTTCAGAGGTATTGAATTCTTTTTCTTCGCTTGAAAATCTGAGGGTAGGAGCAACATCGCAAGAATAACTTAAATTACATATTATGATAAAAAATATAGAATCAAATTTGAAATGGTTTGCAGTTTTATAATCAGTGACCTTAGTTCTAATGAATAGAGAAATAAAAAAATTAAAGTGGAGGGGACCTTTAACAATGATAAAAAAATAATATCCGTGTGCGGCAACCTGTGTTTAAATTAAAATCTACATCGCACAGAAAAACTTTCAAGCTCTTGAAACACGTAAGTACTAAAGAACTCCTCTATAGTGATATCCTGTATAGTGAATGTACTGTCCTTAGTAAGGAAGTAGCCTCTATAGTAAATAAATTTTCTTAAGTCTGTCATGAACTGATGGCCATTTTATGGAAAACAAAAGAAAATTTGTTCACCCATGGCTTACCTAATTACAATTAAGTAAGCCATGGCTTACCTAATTATAACTAAGTAAGCCATGGCTTACCTAATTACAACTGAGTAAGCCATGGCTTACCTAATTATAACTAAGTAAGCCATGGCTTACCTAATTACAACTGAGTAAGCCATGGCTTACCTAATTACAACTGAGTAAGCCATGGCTTACCTAATTACAACTAAGTAAGCCATGGCTTACCTAATTACAACTAAGTAAGCCATGGCTTACCTAATTATAACTAAGTAAGCCATGGCTTACCTAATTATAACTAAGTAAGCCATGGCTTACCTAATTATAACTAAGTAAGCCATGGCTTACCTAATTACAACTAAGTAAGCCATGGCTTACCTAATTATAACTAAGTAAGCCATGGCTTACCTAATTATAACTAAGTAAGCCATGGCTTACCTAATTACAACTAAGTAAGCCATGGCTTACCTAATTACAACTAAGTAAGCCATGGCTTACCTAATTATAACTAAGTAAGCCATGGCTTACCTAATTATAACTAAGTAAGCCATGGCTTACCTAATTACAACTAAGTAAGCCATGGCTTACCTAATTACAACTGAGTAAGCCATGGCTTACCTAATTACAACTAAGTAAGCCATGGCTTACCTAATTACAACTAAGTAAGCCATGGCTTACCTAATTATAACTAAGTAAGCCATGGCTTACCTAATTATAACTAAGTAAGCCATGGCTTACCTAATTATAACTAAGTAAGCCATGGCTTACCTAATTACAACTAAGTAAGCCATGGCTTACCTAATTATAACTAAGTAAGCCATGGCTTACCTAATTACAACTGAGTAAGCCATGGCTTACCTAATTACAACTAAGTAAGCCATGGTTCACCTAATTACAACTAAGTAAGCCATGGCTTACCTAATTATAACTAAGTAAGCCATGGCTTACCTAATTATAACTAAGTAAGCCATGGCTTACCTAATTATAACTAAGTAAGCCATGGCTCACCATAGAACTACATCCTTACTCACAACTCACTATACAGGATGTCATTATAGAGGAGTTCTATTGTATAAAATAATAATAGTCGGCACATGTTTTTTTACATAAAGTAATCGTGACAAACATACATGTGTGTCAAATATTCTCCTAGTGTGTATGTAACTGTGATATATGATGTGAACACTGTTTTGATATGTTTTTAACTTTTTAACGCTTTATTTCAGCACTCTACTCGCCATAATCCTCTTAGAAATTATTATTTTGTGGCCTGAAGAAAACACACAAAATACACCTTAGAAAATAACATACGAAAATAACACGAAAATAACCTACGAAAATAATTTAGGAGAACTAGATTACCTACGTGCAGTCGGTAGAGCGCATACCTTCGCCTCAGCTTTAACCCGTTCTCTCCCAAAATTTAAAAAAAACTGCTAACTGGATAATAACCAATCGTCCCACCAAATTGCATGCAGCATGGTACAATACTTTTTGAGTTCTTGAGCTATAAATGACCTTGACCTTTGACCAGACTGCTCCCAAAATTCTTACAGATCGTTCCTGGACATTGACCAATTGTACCATCAAATTTCAGACAATTTAGTTGAATACTTTTAACGTTATTGAGTTACAAAAGGCCTTGACCTTGATCTTTGACCTTTGACCTGATTGTTCCCAAAAACTGACAAAATGTTTCCTGCATATTGACTAATCGTCCCAACAAGTTTCATGCGATATGGTTCAATACTTTTTGAGTTATAAATGACCTTGACCTTTGACTGGGTCAGTCCCAAAAGACTAGCAGCAGGTCACTGGACTTGGACCAATCGTTTCACCAAATTTCAGGCAATTTGGTTGAACACTTTTTCAGTTAAGCGAATAACAAGATGATAAATAAATAAATAAACGACGGCTAAAATATGACCTTCCCGCATTCTGCAAAGGTAATAACAAATGATGTACTATTTGACGGTGAAATCTTAGGAATAAACCAACAAAGCCATTTTTGAGACAATCAGTTAATTATAATATTAATATATATTTTATATTATTTTAATTTATATTGTGATTAAACTACTTTAATTAATATTGTGATTAGAATACTTTAATTAATATTGTAATTACAATATCAATATGAACTTTGTGATGTTTAATATAGCTTTGAGTTTAAAGTCTGAAAGTGTTTTTAATGAAAATAATAAATGAAAATATTGTTCTGTTGAATAGGTTGATTATTACATTAATGAATAAAAGACATTGATTTTGACTTCTTTACCTAATTAAAAATAATGAAAAAAGCTAACTAATTAAACACAGACCAAATTATCAAATTATTCTCGAGTTCCATATTTAGATTCTAATGATTTTATTCGAAATTAATAAAAAAAATTCGGTTCTTGAAAAACCAAAATTATATTACAAAAAGGATCCTAAGTGTCTTTTGGAATATTCATATTTTAATATCAAGTAGACAGAGATTAAACTTGAAAGCTTTAACAAATAAATAAAATAATATTTTTCTATTACTAATATTCCCTAATAAGTTTATTCACATTTTAGTCGGAGTTAAAAAATGGCCTTTGAAAGTATCCTAATCGGATAGAAAAAAGTTAGAAAAGTCCCTTAACTAAATGTTCCTAATCCATTACAAAACTAAATTGAGAGGCTTGATATCATATTATTTATTCATATTCTAAATGCTCCCTAATAGTATTTAGCTTTTTCGATGTAGGTTCGAGTCTCCTCTCCATGGTTTTCACTTCAGGACATTTCAATTTGGCTTCTATTCAGACTGACGCTTTTTTCACTTGACATTTAATTAGCGGAAATAATGACGGACAAACTCATTAAACTCCTTCCTATGCTACTTTAATTTGGACATTCACTGTGGAATTAAGCAATCGAATTATGGAGGATAAATATGGAGTATAAAAGTAAATATTCATAATAGTTATTCAATCTTATTTTCTTTGTTATTATTTTTATTTAAAAGGTTTATTCTCAAACGAATGTTCCTACTTTCAAAAGGTAAAGGAGCAAGTAAAGATAACGGACCAGAAATGAAGCTAGTAAAGATAACGGACCAGAAATGAAGCTGGTAAAGATAACGGACCAGATATGAAGCTGGTAAAGATAACAGACCAGAAATGAAGCTGGTAAAGATAACGGACCAGAAATGAAGCTGGTAAAGATAACGGACCAGAAATGAAGCTGGTAGGGATAACGGACCAGAAATGATGCTGGTAAAGATAACGGACCAGAAATGAAGCTGGTAAAGATAACGGACCAGAAATGAAGCTGGTAAAGATAACGGACCAGAAATGAAGCTGGTAAAGATAACGGACCAGATATGAAGCTGGTAAAGATAACGGACCAGAAATGAAGCTGGTAAAGATAACGGACCAGAAATGAAGCTGGTAAAGATAACGGACCAGAAATGAAGCTGGTAAAGATAACGGACCAGAAATGAAGCTGGTAAAGATAACGGACCAGAAATGAAGCTGGTAAAGATAACGGACCAGATATGAAGCTGGTAAAGATAACGGACCAGAAATGAAGCTGGTAAAGATAACGGACCAGAAATTAAGCTGGTAAAAATAAAGGACCAGAAAACTTTTTTTTTAGGTTTAAACAATAATTGTTTTAGTATTTCATAAATAAGCAACCTTATAAATGATAATATTAATGATTATACATTAATTTTTTCATATTTTATTAATTGAAAGAATTGATATAAAACGTGATCCAGGAAAAAATATCCTTAAATGTAGTGTCTATGATTCCAAAAATATATTCTTATTCCAATTATTGGTCAAATATTAATAATTTAACCAAGTAAAGATAACGAACTGTGGTCGGTTAACTTTACTTGCTTCGTTTTTTCTAGCATTCTAGGAGTCCAGAAAAACCATCAACGTACAGTTTAATTTAGAAATATAGGTAGTTATTATTTGTTAAATTTTCGTAATATTCTTGCTTTAGAATTTGTTGAATTTTTTTAAACTATATTTTATAGTTCACAGCTTAAAAATCTAAATATTTATTACATTCTATCAATTTTATTTCCACACCAAAGTGACTATTTTTTCTAATAATTCAACATGACTTTTATCAATTTCGATGGAACTTCAAGCAGACTAGTTACCTTCGCAGATTGCAGAAAGTTATGTTATTTAATCTTGTAATTAAAATAACTCAAAAAAGAGTCATCTAAATTGCCTGAAATTTGGTGGGACGATTGGTCATTATCCAGGAACCTTAATTTTGATTAGATTTCGGAAGCGAACAGGTCAAAGGTCAGAGAAAACTATAACACAAAGATTTTTGGATGGTCAATGTAATTTATAAGCGACGGCGAAGGCCACCGCTTTACAAAAAATCATTTACAAAATTTACCAAAAATATTTAGTTCTGTTGTAAAAAATTATTCACAAAAAACTTCGAATGCAAATTGATTTCTACAAAATTTTGCACAAATACACAATTTTTTTTAATGCCCCAAATTATTTCACTATGAATTTACTAAATCTCTCCTAAGAAACAGTTGAGTCTCCCTCAAAGAGCCATGGATATGCTAGCACTGAGTAGCTCTTTTGTATTCATGAGCCCAAAAAGTTTAGCGCAATGAGATTGGATGAGAATATTTCCCAATTTGGAGACTCTGCCTCGGGTGGTGACGTCAGAGTTTGGGCCTTATGCCCCTTTCACATGGGCGTTTTTCTCATGCAGCAGAAAAAATGCCGCATGAAAACGCTACGACTAAATAAACGTATGAGTTTTGTATGTACACTTAGAATGGGCGTTTTTCCATGCCATATTTTTGTAAAAAACGTCCCGCATGAAATAGGTCTAACAGCTTTTATTTTCATCAAGTTCATCATTGCACTTCATTTTTATTGAGTGAAAGAGGTTCTGTTGAGTGAAAGAGGTTATTTTTGCAACAAAAATCCAATGCTAAATTTCTATACGAAGTATCAAAATAATAGTATGTACACGTTTTACATATTTTCGTGATATTAATAATTAAAATATTAGCTAAATGATGAAGTGATGGTGACATTTAGTAGATGAAACTGGTATCAATTTAACACTGTATGTCCTGAGGCGGCATAGTTATCTCATTCATGTGATGTTTTTTAGGAGTTTTTTGAAATATTTTTGTCAGATGACCAGATAAGCACATGTGTGCTCTTCCATATATGTATTAGAAAACATGTATATTATTGTATACGCTTAAAATAGTTAAGCACAATAATTGTGATTTTCAAATAGGCTTTCTTAGCCTATACATTAAAAGAATATTATAAAATTTCTTGTGTTTTCACGTTCAAATTTAGGTGATAAATGGTTAAAACTAACTCAATAAGATGATATAAATGTTTTGTGATGATTATGATTTTTTATGTCCTTAATAGTTCTTGAAACAGTTTCGAGCCCAACATTTAAATTAAGAATGTAAATATGATAGCAATTGTATAGCTACACTCTTATGGAATTCTTTTTGAATGTTCCAGTTACTGGTTTGGTCATTATTCGAAGTTTTTGTAAACCTTATGAGTATTTTCCTTTAATTATTTAATACTCTGTGTTGCCAGTAGAACATTTCATAGGACGTAAATAAATTACAGTACTGGTAGAATTAGATGATATAGCTAGTGCAGTACTTAATTATACTACTATACATTTTATCCTGAATAAAATATATTTAATATATATGTCATAAGGAATTCATACCTCTTGCACTTCTCCCACACCCTCACACCCCTACACCTTACAACACTCCTGTCACACCTCCCCCACATCTCTAACACCGCTCCACCCCCCAAACTCACTTCACGACGGAGAGCATGAAGTCGTTGAGTTTTTTCTGCTGCAGTTGGTGCTTGTAGAGGTCTGCATAGTGGATGGCTATTCCTCCCCACACCAGGTAGGAGTTGACTATCTCCTCATCCTCCTCGTGGAAAGACTCCGAGGACTTGCACCGGTAGAACTCCATCACACCTGGGGGAGTGAGGTAGTGGAGGTTGATTTTGAAAAAAAATGTATATAATTTTAATAATATTTTTTATTATTGATTTTTAATAATATTTTTTATTATTGATTTTTAATATTTTTAAGAATTTTTTTTCTTTAATATTCATTTCATTTCCTTCACATAATTTAACACAAAGTAATATGTTAAATAATATTTTTTCAATTAGCCAAGATGATATGTACAGGGCGAATAATCTTAGTTTTCCACATTTTAAACTTTAATAACTCCTTTAATAATGTTTCGATTGAAATTCGGTTGATTTTAAAACCATCTTAAGACTTTAGAATTATATATTCGGAGTATATGTTTCATTTAATAAATATTATATTTAAGTTCAGCGACCATTTCTGTGGATGATTAAATTTAGACGGGGCTGTAATGAAACCATAGTTTATGCAAGATTTCAAAAGTTAGGTACTTCTGAAAATGTTTGATGAATTCTGAGTAACATTCTCTGTATGTGACGTGAGGCCATCTTGTTGAAATGTCCACATAGTTTCTTCACCGAAGTGAACCTCAGCACATTATCTATATCTATATTAAGACAATGAACATTAAAAAATGAAAGATAAGCTTGAAACAGAAGCCCAGGCCATTATGTAAGCTGGTTTTATGGTTCGGTACCATTTTTTTCTGATCTTAAGGAATATCATTGATATTTCTTCCAATTATTCTCTCATTTATTCCATTATGAACCAATTCAACTGTTAATATTTTCTCATCTGACCGAACGATCTCACCAGCCGGGCCATGAGACATGAATTTTTTCGGAAGAAATATGCTTTTCACCAATCTTTTGTTTTGGTAAAAAGGACATTTTCATTTTTTCGCAGACGAGTCTACTTATGGTTCTGTGGCTTGTCAGCTGTCTTTGCCAACAACGTAAACAATATTTTCGGGTTTCACCTGATCTTCTCTCGAATGTATTTGATCATTGGTGTAGACTGTAGAGTTTAGACCGTTGGGAGCGTGGTCTACCACTTCTTGGACGGTCAGACAAATCACATCTCTCATTGAAACACTTCAATTATTTTCTGACAGTCGATCTCGCAATTGAAAGTTTTTTTGTAATGGCGGAATTCGACTTACCGGCACATTGTAAGCGACTATAGTTATAAAAAAACGAATTGTGATAAACCCAATCACCTTCTTAGGAATTTGTGAAAATTTGTTTCCTTACTTACACTACACACTGTACAATGTAAGACAACAATAGCTGAACTCACCTTCTAACTGTCCACCACTGCTCTGTATTACCGGCATAGAAAGTACATAGGCACAATCGTCCTGCAGAAAAAAGGGCTCTGTTATATCACTATAATGACACTAGTCCGATGATTACAAAATTACTAGTTACGATCATCTAGACTCAGTAACATCAAGTACTCGGAGGAATAGGTAAGGATTAAGTTAGGGTGATTTCTAAAGGACAGATTGGTTCATGACCTGTGTTAAACCCCACTTTGCGTGTACTGTGAGTTTCAGAGTATAGCAACGTTTCTCTAAACTCTATTCAACAACTTGATGCTTCACTAAAAAATGTGAAAAATGGAACAAAAAAATTGAATATAAAAAAAAAATGGAACATAAATAAAATAAAAAATGGATCATTGAGAATGTAAAATAAAAAATAAAAAATAGAACAACAATAATGGAACTCAAAAAAATAGAAAATAATGAAAAGGAAAAATTGCACTCCTCTCTTTAATATATTTCATTATAATCTAATAAAAATCCTAACAGTAAATAGTGATGCGAACGAATTCGTCGCCTTTCAATTTAATTTATGCATCTGCATGATTTTTCTAGTCTGTGGATATAGATATTTTATGAATATTCAACCAATAAAGTTCATCAAACGTGGAATATTATTTGTATCTTCTTGCAGAAAAGAATTTCCTTGGTATTCGCAGAGATATTGTATGAAAAATGTCAAAATAATAAAGCAGAAGGGCTACCTTTACATTGTTATATTATTCCAGTAAGAAAGTTGAATTATGGCACATAAAATGTACGGACTAACCTAAATTACGGACACATTTTAAATGGAATAAAAAATATATGAACTTTTAATTTATCTGGAAAAATTGTGATTTTTTTTAACCTTCTTTTAGTAGATCACAATAAAATTAACGCTAATATGATGCCCTCTGATATGGAAATATTGATTCAAAAAGAAGAAAAAGAAGTTCCTTGATAGGTTATAAAAAAAAAAAATAATTCACAACTTCTTTTCCTTTTTAATTCAACCGAGTACATTATTTATGGAATAAAATTTTACGGACTGATCAGCTGTCCATAATAATTATAAGGAGATAATAATTAAGGATAATACATTGGTGACATTTAGATACAGCGCTTTTATGCACATCTCATGGATATATTATTTCATTATTTGGTATCTAAATATTTTACGTTACTATCAATTGGGTTCTGAAAATGAAATCAACCTCAAATAGTCAATAGAGTGAATATAATTTTAAAAAAGCCCAATACCCCTAGGGGGCCGTACACACGTAGAGTTTTTTAAGTCTTTCCACCAGACTTTTTGCTAAGCTCCTCCTACTTTTTCCTACTTTTTTATCTTCTCGTGGAAAAAGTAGGAGGAGCTTAGCAAAAAGTCTGGTGGAAAGACTTAAAAAAACCCTACGTGTGTACGGCCCTTACAGGAGTCAATTCATGTTGGATGTCTCGCATTTGATATGCAGTAGTAAAGAGATTAGCAAATTAACATGGAAGAGGAAAAAGTGGTACACGAGTGAGGCTTATGTTAATAGACACACCAAATGAATAAGGAACAGCTAGGGACAGAAAAGGGATATGACACTCACAGCACTCGGAAAATGAACGTTAGCATATGTCTTGAACCTATCAGATCTTTAAAATTTTAATATCCCGTGTTGCTAAAATCCACTTTCCGAGTACTGAAAGGTGACAGCAAATCAGATCTTCAGAAACAAAATACCGAATATTGTATGAAAAATAATAAAATAAAACTTAGATTAAATTTTTTTCGTAATATGAGTCACTTTAATGTTTCTTTGTGTGTTTAACAGTAGTGAATATCATTTATATTGAATATTTTTTATAAAATTTGCTTATGTTTTCCTGATAGGTCTTAATGAATCTTACATACCTAAAACAAAATATTGAAGACTATTTGAAACTGAAGCATCAACGGAGACCACATTAAAAAATATGGTAAATTCATTTAAATATTTGGTAAATATTAAAGGAAAGGTGAAAAAAATAGTTTAAATCAAAGTCCGAAGAAATACTCAATTTTAGGTTTACTATAAAGCTGTAAATGAAAAATGAAGTTTTCAACATTGTTAGCCAACATTCTCTTGTTACCTACATATTCTAAATTACGAAAAAATATTGAAAATGGTCTTGATGACGTAAAATCACGTTCTTCAGAACAACTTTTGATTATTTCCGGGCTTTATCTCTTAAAGAATATTGTAAAATTCAGCCCTGGAATGTTAATTAGATCGGCAGTTTATTAAGTAAAAGTTATAAAATTGTTCAGAAGTGAGAGAGAGAGGTTTATAGAATTAAATCAGGAATTCTTCATGATTATTCGATCTAGAAACTAGTCATAGATAAATTGAATAATCATTGTTATACAAAGCAAAGTAGAGTGTACAGCCAATGAAATTGTTCATTGGCTTCAAATTATCATAAGAAGAACATTATCAGCTTGCATCAAAAAATCTTAAGCAAAATTTGGGTCACAGACTGACACAGTGTGAAACTTGGACTGAAGTGTAATGACAGAACAGCAAACTAAGATAGAGCTTCTTGTTTTTTCTCATTATGGTCAATAAATTGCAGAAAGAAAAATGAACAGAATAGTACAAGCCGTACGATGTTGTCTACAATATAATTTAGTTTATTTTCATCATTTTTAGATGGACTCTAGTAAGATTTACCGAATATATTGTAAGCGAATCAATTTTCTCAATTCTGAATTGATGTAACACATTCAGGTTTTCTTTACAGGAATACATAGTGGTATAATTAGTAATAATATAAAATTTACAATGGTAGAAATTAAATATTAGGAATGTATATCAATTGCTGACTGAATTCAACCTAGGAAAGCATAAAGGAAAATTTATTTAAACTTTTGTCCTACACTTGTATAAAAAAAATTTGAATAACTATAATTACTACCATACGAAAATATTTTTCTTCTGTTTTTTTAAGAAGATCGATCAAAATTCTAGATTTTGTTAATATTCTCAGTATACTGTGCTGTGTAATAGGCCAGGAGTGATTCTATCATTCAGGCTAGAATTATTTAAAAGAAATATGTATAAAATGGCTTAGAGGAATATATATATATTTAAATTTACTTGAATTGTAAAGAGCCCATAATCAGAGAGCCCAGAACTTTCTGGTCTAAATTTGTAAACCAATTTTTACTTCTTTAAAATATTATTATATTAGTATTATTATTACAGTAAAATGCAAACTCACCTCATTGCCAACACATCCTTGTGGATATCTAGAGTCACTAATTGGGGCAGATACTCTGACTCCCTGTCTAGACTTAGCGACAAAGGCACAGAGGTAAGAACCCTCGGAAATGGCAACACTCCAATCATTTTCTTCAAAATGGTCCCTGGGAGAAAAAAGAAACATAATTTAATATATAAAACTTGATTTTGCTGTACATAAAGAAAAAGTAACAGGTATAACTTTCTCCAATATCATGATCGTATATTTCTTTTTAAGACGTTTATTACAGTTGTTGGTCCCCATACAGCGCTGACTTTGACGTCAAATCAGTACGAATGGTTAGCGTGAATAGTAGTAATTAATATCAAGCCTTTGTTATGGGTTGTTTTTCATTAGAAAAAACAAATTATTAAGTATCTAATACCATATATACTTTATTCATCTAAATAATGTGATCAATATATATCAAGCTTTTCGTAAAATGTGTTGATTTCAGTTTTGTCAAACAGTGGAATCGTACACTAATTCCTTATCTAATTTTATATGAAGGTATATTATTAAGAAATATTTTGTCTACAATCATGGATGTGAGTAATTTCTTGACAAATTTAAATACAATACCTATATTAATTTACAATACTTTGACATAAAACCAGCGTTTGCCGAACAGTTTGTCCAATTTCATTGAAACGTGTGGACGAGAGCACTAAAATCTGTTTGAAGATACCGATATAGTTAGAAGAGGAGAAATGGAAATTGAAAGCGAGTAGTTTCCGAGGAGAAATTATTGTCCACGGCGAATTGTCCGGCGGCGAGTGGTCCGGTTACCGTCCCGTATACACCTCGAAGCACTGTGACTATTCTGTTAATGAATGTAATGTATGCAATTCTTTATTCATGTCCCGAGTAATGGTTACTGCTTAAACTACCGTTTTCTTTAGTTTACAAGAAGGCTAACTTTTGAAAATCACTAAAAAGTAGGTGGGCAAGATTCCAATCACTGGCCAAATATGTGCCGTATGTGCTTTCACCCCTGTTTGAAGTGTTATCAAGATTAAACTCATTGGACCCTTCAAAAGGGCTCCCCGAACCCTTTAATTATACATCACTGCACAATATTGTTCTCCTAGCATCAAAGCTCATATCATTTGCATTAATCTGATGGCAATTGAATGCAATGCCTTAGTTTTAATCATATCACACTATTGTTAGATGCAATGGAGCATTACCTGCTATTTCACAGGATCTAATTCTTAGATATCAACAGCGTATTATTATTATTATTTCAGGTGTTAAAGGTTGTCCCTATCCACTACGAGGTGAGTAAAAGGGACTGTGAAAGAACGCTCCATGCACTGGATCGACTACTCAGCTACCACAGGTAACCGTGTCGACCCAGCGCATGGATGGCTGAAAAAGTGTTTTTAAAAGTTAACTAACTTAGCGATCAACCTCGTATTATAGTATATCGAATCGGGAATCCATGAACTATAGATATACGAAAAATACAAAATTTTAATCAGTTCTACAGTATATTCAGAAGTTTGTTCGCAGAACTCTGAAAGTGGGAGTTAGCATAAGTCAGTGGAAATGGTGTGAAGGTTACTGAACAGTTCTGGAACAGATGAAAGCCAGAGTTTCGTCTGTGCAAGAATATGTAAGTGATAATTCTCTCGGGGTGAACTTTTGCCATAAACATTCAATCTTATTGGACATAATTCATTAATATCACACAATGAGAGGACACATGCACTTTAGCTTGCAATATACCATAATAATTGTAGCATAATGAAAATATATTAACAATTAGGCTTAATGAATGGAGAGAGCATTAATGTAATTTATTTTATTCCTCATTATATTGTCTATTTATATTGGATATGAATATGACATGTGAATAATTATCATTTATTTTCTGCAGAATATCTTGTTTTCAATTATCTGACTGAAACATTAAAACAATTTATCCAAGAATACTAGTGAAAAAAGCTCTATTATATAAAATATCCGAATACAATTCATGCAAGTATATCGAAGGCGGTGGTGGCCGAAGAAGGCTTTTAGAACTAACCTAATTGGTAAAAAGAAAAAGTTAAAACTTGACTAAATAGTTAGTGAAGGAATATGGTAGAAAATTAAAGAAGCATGTCTGTTATTTTTAGATTTTTAAAGATTTTTGCCAACAGAAGATAATTTCAATGGATTAAAAATGGTATGTTTTAAGTTATTTAAATTTCTAGTGGAATTAGTGTGAATAATTAAGTTACTAGGATATCATATCGAAAAAATGAACATTTGTAGAAGTGTTTAGTTCTTTATTTGTTTGTTTGCTTGCTTTTATGGTTGCGAACTGAAGAAATAGGGAAGAAATTGAAGTTAATTTACGAATTGAAAAGAGTTTATAGTGTGAGATACGATCAGATTATAAATTATCGCTCCACTTATGAAACTATTGTTTAGGAAAATAATAGAGAAAAAACAATGTAATAATATAAAATGAAAACTAATGCATATTAAAATAACTAAGCAATTAATTGATCGAAGAAATTAATATATTAACTAAGTACTGATCTAACAGGTCAAGTCTGTTCTTATACAAATTACTACAGCACCTACCTATAGATCATTCTTTTAGAATTCGATTAATATAAAGGGTTTTGTTTTTATTGGTTTTTATTTTTAAATAAATAATTGGTTTTTATTTTTAATTTTTTGCGGACGGACGGACATGGTAGACAAAAAGAACAAAGTTAAGAGGCTGCTGCTCTTTGGACCTCTATATAGAAGTTATTGTCATATTCTTAGAGGTTGAATTGCCTATAGGAATACCAAGCTGAGGATTATTTAAACTGAAACAATCAAAGCCTATCAACCTCAATAAGATCAGTTAAAAAGATCTTTTTGACAGACTTACTTCTCGTCAGGAGATTCCTGGTAGCTCCTAAGACAGTCCCCCTCCACCAGATAGAGACTGGAACTGTCAGCGTTGATGGCGGATGAGATGCAGCGACTGAGTTCCCAGAGGGCGTGGTCTTTGGAAGGTTTGGAGTGGAGGGAGGCTGTCAGATCTGCCAGCATCTTACGCTTGTCTGCGTGAACACAAAACTGCGGAAAAAACGGATAAGTTACCTAAGTCTTCATCAAAGATGACAAACACATGGATGGAAGGTAAAAACAGTTCTTGAGTAAAACCAATGAATTTTTTATTTTTTGATTGAAAACCCCATACTGGCCGTCATTCGAAAAGAAAAACAGAAATCCCGATTGCTTAATATGTAAATTACGTTATTCAGACCGGTACTTAATTTCGTCCATTTTTTACCTATAACTTAAATATACTTAATGTGTCAGAGTGAGTTGAATGATACAGTTATATACGCTCTAATGCACTGCGACAAGCCAGTATTATATTTGGTGGCCGGAAATTTCGGTCACGGAATATTCGGTCTTGAAATTTCAGTCTCTGAACTTTCGGTCTCAGAATTATAAATGACCTTTAAAAATGAATGATCTTTATGTAGTTTGCTGTATCCGCTAGTTTGTTGTACTGCACACTTCATGATTGTTTGAAGACCTGACCGGGGGGGGGGGGAGTTATTGTCATCTAATTCGTAAGTTTTAGTTATACCTGAAACCGAATAGTCCGAGACCGAAATTTCCGAGGCCGAATTTTATGGTGCCGATTTTTCCAAGATTTAAATTTCCTAGAACTATTATATATTATAATCACCCAATTTACGAAAAAAAAACCTAAAGATTAGAAAAAAAACATTACTTATTAACTGTTAGAACTGTTATCCGGAAAGATATTAATGGGCATCAAATAAATTTATTTTTCATTGATTTCAACAGATGCTTTAACCAAATATCAAGTTTTATTAAACTTGCAGAAAAATTCATAATGAAATCACAGGTACAAAGTACAGTTAAAAGAAACACTAATTACAATTACATGAATACGAGCTAGCATATTATAATGCAAATATATGTATGCCTTCAGTTTTTTTTGCTGGAAAAAAGGTCTTTAGGTAGTGGGTTTTTATGACCTGAATTTTAATGGGGCTACAAGCACTAGATGACAGAACTGCATAGAAACACCATTCAAACTTGACATTTCAAATAGATGTTTTATGTTTTTGGTTCTCCTGTAAAATGTGAATTTTCGATCTAAAAAAGAAAAGAAGTCGATGAGTTTCCGAGCTACAAAACAAATACAGTTTTGAAATCCCCGAAAGATTTATATAAAGATTAATAGAGATTAGGTATTTCCAATTTTATAATCTCTGTTTTTTTTTATCAAATTTCAAAAGCGAAAATCTATATATTTATTTTTATTTTAGTAAGTCCTTAAAAATAGCTTATCCAAAGAAAACGCGAAGGAAAATTTAAAATATTGGTCACTAGCTTTGCTAGAAATGTTACGAAGATTTGAAGTCTGTCTCCGTTTTTATTCTATTGTAGTATATAATCTCATAGCCTTTTATTCTTTTGAAATTTTATGAACAAATATTTAGAAAATAATGAAATTAAAACAAAAAAATAATTTTCTCAAAAGCTAATGCCAAAATTGAAAAGTCACACAAAAAAATGTGTTCGTTTCCCCCAAGTTAGTTACATATAATTTGCAAATTTCAGAACAATCGGTCCACAAATAAAGTTTGCTGAAATATGAGTGCATCACCTTAACATAGCTAGGTGTTAACGGGAAACTTAGTTAAAACATATTCTAATGTCCTCTTCATATGGGATATTTAGCTCATAGCTGCAGTTTCAAAAGAAAACATACTGATACATAAATGTTAGATACAGCACAATTAACAATGAGTGCATAGATCACTAGTGTATACCACTCCAATAACTGTGATATGAGGTAGTACTTTGTATTCCAAATTCCCCTCAGATCCTGCTAATTTATTCCTTAATTCCAAGTCTCTTCTCAACTTTTATTTCAGGAATTTGGAGGCGAGATAAAAAATAATTAAAAGTCTATTGTTTGAGCAAAGTGAAAGTTTAATGAGTTTTTGACCAATATTACCTGCTATAAAAACACATTTGATCATTTTGAATAGTTTTTTTTTCTGGTGGATTATGATTTTATTATTAGATAAAAAACGAGTAAGTAAATAGACTATATTCATTTGTAATTTTCATATTTCTATCTACAACGATACTGCACATCAATTGCTAAAAGGAACACTATTTTGTTTAAGATGGCCGAAACTACTGGACGACGCAAAATGGTCCGTCTTCAGCAGATAGCTTGGGAGGAGATACAACAAAATCAGCAAGGTGCTTCTGTATAGAGAACGTTAGCAAGAGACTGAAGACCATAACTGATTCCAAAGAAAGCCATTTTAAATAAAAGAAGATTTCATTAGTAATTAATTTACTGTTTCTATCAAAACATTTTCCATCAGGAGGTCTCACTTATAGACAGTCCAGATAAGATCGATCTCGAGGAAGAACAAACTTCGTTGCAGTCACCGCATCACCTTTCTTTCAGGATTCATTAAAAATTGTCAAGAAGATTCTGCGGATTCAACACTATAGGTCCTGTTACACTCTAGGCCATTGCTATAGTCATTAAATATCGTTTGGGAGACCCTTAACTGCATGGTCACACCTGTGGATATCTCGGCGGAAGCAACACAGTCACACCTACCATTCTAATCGATATTCATCGCATTTCTCTCTATTTAGTGGCAGACAATCTGAGCACAGGTAGCTATATATGTCATTTGGAAGCCAAAGATCTGAGAGCAAATCACTTGGTGTCACAGTATCGAACCTATAAATTGATATTACAGTCTCGAGTGACTATAGAAGATATTGATTGAAAACTAAAGTAAAGGAGCTATACAAAGTTTTGAAAATTTTCCTAAGTGTATAGGGTAAAGGATCAATCTACTACTTAGACCCTTTACTCACCAATGTTAGATAGAACCTCTACCCTATTTCTCGTTTTTAGTTGAGATGAAAATTATATGAGGATAAACTTATATGCAAGCACCAAACATAGCTATTAGGAAATGATCCATGTGAAATAACAATAATACTCGCATGAAGTATAAAGAGTGCATGAATATTCATATATCTATTTACTAAATTGAATTTATCATTCTCAGTTATTATACTATAATGTTATAATTTGGAAGATAATATCCGAGATATAATATAATCGATATTATATCCAATCTAGGAATAACAATGTTTGAAATACTTCATTAAGTCACTATTAAATATCCAAGTACAAATTACAATAAAAGAAAGAGCATCTGCACCAAGTAAGAGTGTAATGAAATAAGAGTGTAAGAAGAGTAGGAACATTCCCTCTCAGTGTAATTAGATATCCTCCACTCTCCTATTTATATTTTGAGGGAAAAACAGAAGCTTATTTAACCAAACAATGTGGAGAAGCTTTAACTATGAGATTTATGAGCAGGGACTGGAGAGAAAAACTTATAAGTTCCAGATAAAGTCCTTGGACAATTTTTAACATTCAAAAATTAAAAATGTATGTTAAAATATATAAACACAATAAGTTTTCAGTGTCGTGAATAATAACAAGCCTAATATTTTATCACTTCTTGAACATAATGAAGCTTCAATCTCAAGTACTGTTTGATGGATAAACTTGCAACCATTGAGTACCAACGCCCAATCAAGACGAACTCTGAGAGCTCCATGCAAAATCGACTGCTTATTACACTATTAGGAGGTTTCAGGAACTTCAAATACTGAAGATCGTCCTCGAAGTGAAACACTGCCTACTTCTCTGAAATCAGATTTCGTAACAGGTTGTCAGAGCCCGAATCCGGTGCAATGTAAATAAATTCATTATCAGAGTGGCCCGTGACATGAATGTGAGTGAGATGACAATGAAACACATTGCCGTGGCAGATTTTAAGTTGTTACCTCTAAAATGCAAACTCACCAGAACCTCAACATCTATAAAAATGAAAAGATAGTAGCTCGAGCGAAAATTATTTTGAACCAGTTGAAGGCATGTACAAACACGGATGAGATCATATTCTCTGAACAAATTTTGTTATTACTCGTGGAAAACTGCAACAGAGACAGTAACAGAGTCCTAGCAAAATCATCTGCAAACCTTCCTGACTCGATGAGAACGGTTTTCAGACGTTACAAATCTACATCCGTCATATGATGTGTGTCTCCATATCCAGAAGATGTAAGTCTCCCTCATTTTTGTTCCAAAACGTGCCAAAGTGAATAGGTACAAATTCGTACATTTGGATGACTTTGTCTCCTGCACTTCAAGAAGCCAAGACAAGCCATTTTCATTTCAACAAGACGGTGCATCGTTACAAACATCCAAGAAAATCCAGGAATGACGGTGGTACAAATTTCCACGCTTCTAGCGTAAAGGAGTTTTGCCGCTCCTGGCCCCTCATCATCAAACTTGAACCCGATGGACTGTTGCATTTAGTCTATTTTGGAATTATTCCTGTGCTAGTCAGGGTCAATTAAAACTCTGAAGCCAAACTTCGATAAAACATGGGCCAAAATGCATGAAGAAACAGTGCATAAAGCGACAGAGGATTTCCGTAGCAGACTTGGATGTGTAATTCAGGCCAGAGGTGAATACAATGATAAAGAAGATAATCACTAATTAGAGAAGATAATCAGTCGCCGAGGCGACTAATGCAAATGAAGTAGGGGAGTGAGAAAATGTGAATTGGTTTACCTGAAGGGAGGAGGAGGGCGAGGCGAATACTCAGGGTACTGAAATGATCCTTGACGAAAAACATTTCGATGGACCTATGAAGCCAGCACATGTGCTCCAACTCTAGAAGAGAGTGTGAAGAATTGGGTGTAATGTGGGAAAATTAGCACATTGCTAATTTTCTTATTCTGTGTTAGAGCTTTGATAGAGAGAGGTGGCATATCGCGTTTAATGTTGATTGCTTTAGTTACCTTTTTGTAGTTGTATCTTTTGGCTTAGAAATTCGAAAGAAAGTGGATTTTCTTCTTTTGTTAAAAGCTAAATAGTACATAGTATTAGCAGGCAAGAGCTGGTTTGTCTGATTGGAGATCTGTACAGACTAAAGCAGACTACATTTTTGTGACTTGTATTTGCGTTGTAGGCTTATTACAGAATGGGGGTCAATTTTGCAACATGATTTTGTGTTATTTGTATGATAACTTTGTTGTTTTGGGAACGACGGGTGGTTGCTATGGGAAAAATTTTCACCTAGTAGTGTGTACATTCTTACAAGTGAAGATCAAAGGTAAATCATTTCTTTAAAGTAAAAAATAAAAACATTATAAAACAAATGTTATATAAAATCATACGTCTATATACTAACTACTATGATTCTAACAAAAATGTTCTTGATTCTACAAAAGACGACCTGTCACTCTTTAGATGGATTACTTCCAGCTATAATTAGACAGCCAGTTAATAAAAAAACACAAAAATGATATCCAGTGTGAAAATTATAAACGGCAGAATACCTATTTGATATTTTATCATAAAATAATTTCAACCACTACTGACAATAATTGTTGTCGGAAATGTCCAACGAAAGACATTAGACTAAGTATTTAAAATATGATAAATTACAATTGTATCTTAGTCTACTGTTATTTTCAATCAACAAATACAGTCATCGAACGAAAGTCTACATACGATCGGCTATTATAAGTTCCGAACTGGGAGGGAGTTTCGCACAAATTATGTTTTGAACTCAGGCGAAATTACTCGAGGAAATTCGAGAGAGATTTTGCAGGAGGCGAAATGAGATATTATGCATTAAGAAGAGTTATTCTTGAGAATATTTAAAATGGAGTCTCATTTCTAGACTAAAAAGATTATTTCTTGAGCTAGAAATTGCAAATTAGCCAAGGTTATATTTAATGGAAGATATATGAATTTTTTCAGAAGCTCATGAAATAATTTGTAGGATATTTTAGTGGAAGAAGAAAATGAATTCATTATATTTGCAACTAATATTTTTAGTTCTAATATCGAAACTCATTGAAGCAAAACTTTACAAAAACACCTCTCTGTCAAATAGCTCACTAAAAGTTCACTCCTGCAAATAGCTCACTAATAGTTCACTCCTGCAAATAGCTCACTAATAGTTCACTCCTGCAAATAGCTCACTAATAGCTCACTCCTGCAAATAGCTCACTAATAGTTCACTCCTGCAAATAGCTCACAAATAGCTCACTCCTGCAAATAGCTCACTAATAGTTCACTCCTGCAAATAGCTCACTAATAGTTCACTCCTCCAAATAGCTCACTAATAGCTCACTCCTGCAAATAGCTCACTAATAGTTCACTCCTGCAAATAGCTCACTAATAGCTCACTCCTGCAAATAGCTCACTAATAGTTCACTCCTGCAAATAGCTCACTAATAGTTCACTCCTCCAAATAGCTCACTAATAGCTCACTCCTGCAAATAGCTCACTAATAGTTCACTCCTGCAAATAGCTCACTAATAGTTCACTCCTGCAAATAGCTCATTAATAGTTCACTCCTGCAAATAGCTCACTAATAGTTTACTTACCTTCCATCTGCTGAGGCTTGTCTTCCGAACTATTTTGCCTGCAAAATAAAAGAAAAAAATATTAATTGTTACTCTTGGTAGGCATTTCTTAACATTTTATCTTCATGGAATCCAGTATAAAATCACGTTCCTTAAAGTGAACATGAGTACAAGTTTACTAAATAAGAAAAGAGTTAAAGCAAATTATATATATAATATTGTAATATAAATTGTATTTCTATTTGTAGGGCCATAGGCCATAGTATTACTAAATATTAAACTATTCATATTCATTTTCTAAAAATTAAAAAATAAGCACGAATTTAAGGTCAAAATTCTTTCAAAATATTTCCGTTAAGATGATCCTATTAAATAAAAGAAACATTAGAATTACCAAACAGATATTTAATTAACTTTAATTGAACCAAAAATATTAAATATAGTTTGTCCTACGCATAATATAGAACTTATTTTTAAAATTAATCCATATAATTTATTTTTATTAAGATAATAATTGAGTTAGGTATTCAATTAATTCAAATTCTCAATCATAACAAACTAATTGAAAGACTGCATCCAGTGTAGTGATATCCCCTTGTATTGGATGCTAAAGTTATCTTTCCCCTAAAATGGGGTAGGTACATCCCATCTCTGTCCCTAACGAGCCAATAATACCCTATATTTGGCTCATCACATCGTCAAATAGAGATAGAGTCTCTAATGGAGAGTATATTGACTCATTTGGTGAGTCGTGAGGAGTCAGAATGGTGAGCCAGTCAGTGGTGAGCTGGAATGATGATTACCGTACAGTTTAGGGTTTGTCACTCAATTACCGTACAGTTTGGGGTTTGTCACTCAATTACCGTACAGTTTGGGGTTTGTCACTCAATTACCGAACAGTTTGGGATTGTCACTCAATTACCGTACAGTTTGGGGTTTTCAATCAATTACCGTACAGTTTGGGGTTTTCACTCAATTACCGCATAATTTAGGGTTTGTCACTCAATTACCGCATAATTTAGGGTTTGTCACTCAATTACCGCATAATTTAGGGTTTGTCACTCAATTACCGTACAGTTTGGGATTGTCACTCAATTACCGTATAATTTAGGGTTTGCCACTCAATTACCGTACAGTTTGGGATTGTCACTCAATTACCGTACAGTTTGGGGTTTTCACTCAATTACCGCATAATTTAGGGTTTGTCACTCAATTACCGTACAGTTTGAGATTATCACTCAATTACCGTACAGTTTGGGATTGTCACTCAATTACCATACAGTTTGAAGTTGTCACTCAATTACCGTACAGTTTGGGATTGTCACTCAATTACCGTACAGTTTGGGATTTTCACTCAATTAACGTACAGTTTGGGATTGTCACTCAATTACCATACAGTTTGGGGTTGTCACTTAATTACCGTACAGCTTGGGATTGTCACTCAATTACCGTACAGTTTGAGGTTGTCACTCAATTACCGTACAGATTTTGTTTGTCACTCAATTACCGCACAGTTGTCAATTTGTTTCATAAGATATACTTATATTACTTAAATAACAGATGTCAAATTGTTCCATAATTAAAGATCGTAAAAAAATATTTGTATGCTAAGTATATTTAAGCATAAAAGAATATAACCGGGAAGCAATTGACAAATGGCAATCCCTGGGACGGGAATCAAATGCATGGTACGGGGATTAAACGACCGGGAATCAAATGACGGGGAATCCAATCGACCGAGAATCATATAACCGGGAATCAAATGACCGGGAATCATATGACCGAGAATTAAATGACGGGGAATCCAATTGACCGAGAATCATATAACCGGGAATCAAATGACGGGGAATCATATGACCGAGAATTAAATGACGGGGAATCAAATGACCGGGAATCGTATGATGTCAAGTGCTACTTGATAATTTGATTTAAAAGAACTGTATAGGGTAAGTTTAGAATTACCGAACTGTTTCGAGATACTGTACACTGTAGACTACAAAATTATCCGTAATTAAGTTATGTACGGTATCTCAAAACTCTACGATAATTTGATATTTATCCTAATAAAATTGTATTCCATTTTTAAGTATAAATTGCTAATTTTGGAATATTCTATGATTTGTGCATATATATGCCGTAAATAGCAAATACCCTAGAGCTAATATCCAGCGGTACAATATGAATTTGGGAACAAAATATTTTCGAGAAGTATTGACTAGTTTTACTGCAAATTTTGCTGTAAAAATATTTGTTCTGAAAAAAAAAGACATTAACAGGTGATGAAAAGAAGTGACCATCATCTGATAATGGACTTTCCACGTAGTCCTCAACTTACGGTGATTCGTCTTCATTCTGTTCTGATCTCTGCATGGCGTTTTATTGATGTTGGAATACTTCGATTTGATGTTGGAATACCTCGATTTGATGTTGGAATACCTCGATTTGATGTTGGAATACCTCGATTTGATGTTGGAATACCTCGATTTGATGTTGGAATACCTCGATTTAATGTTCAAAATGACAGTTTCAGACCATTTCTAGAAAAATGTAATAAGCTTATAAGGTCCCATGTGAATCTACCATAAGAAAATACAATGCAAAACTTAATGGGATCACGCTCCATTTATAAAACATTTTTTTTATTATGCATCGTTAAATGAAGAAATGCGGAAAGACTTGGGCGACAAAAAAAAAAAAAAAAAAAAAAAAGAGTCCATTTCGTTTCAAAATTATTACGCTGGAAATAAAAGAAAGTAAGCTCACTCTTTTGGCTCTCCTGATAAGTACTACTTTTTTAGTCAAACTGTATCTCCTCCGTCAAATTTCGACATAGAGTAATGATATGGGTATTGTTGAATACAAAAAGATTTCGGCAACAAAGATATGTTTATACTTTTTCAAAGTTCGCCTAAATAATTTAAGAAAAAAAAATTGTTTTCAATTCCAGAGTAACAATTGAAATTTTGAGTTCTCATATCGTCAAAGTGATAATGGGAACTCTGGTTCGAAAGGATAAAATTTGATCAAGTGTTCCTGCAAGTTACTGATGAAACGCTTTATGTGGAAAAAGCTACCAAAGACATGAAAATTCTGTTCCTAAAAGCCTAGGTCATACCACCTGAACTTTGTTTTGGCTTTCCTTGAGCGGTGAAAAAATTCATCACCGCTTGTTACCGTTCACAGAAGTTGTTTCCCCGTAAAAAACTCTGTATACGCATGGCGACCGCTTATGTCCCCTCGCCGCTCCGAAAGTTTTGAGCTGCACAAAATACAGGCATCGCCCGCTTTAGTTACCAAATCACGACTCAGATTAGTTACCGAACGGTAACTAAAGCGAATAAAAGTGACAAGAAATTTATAATTGTCACTCCTCGATTCTATATATTATTTTCTATGAGTTATAGAAAGAAAATTTGTTTTAGAGTTCTTAAAGTACTGCGTATATAAGCATATTACTAATAAATTATAATATACAGTCTTTCATTGTTTGTGACTGTGATGAAAAAGTTTAAAGTCGTGCAATTATTAAATGTTTTAAAATCCATCCATAGCTTAACTCTCACTCAGTATAGATGAGTAATTAATAGATACATAGATTTTTATAATTATTGTTCTACATTTACCAAACCTCAGTTTTATGCTCTATGAAATATTTTTGGTAGTAGGGTACTAAGTTCCAAGTTATTGGTTAGTTCTACAATTTCGGACACGACAGAAAAGAAAATATTATAATTATTATTTAACTTCTATTCTAATTGGTAGCATGGATACCAATTGAAATAAAAGTTAAATAATGATTATTATATAAAGATTTTCACGTGTTCGAAAATACGGAACCGTGCAATAATACGGAACTTGCCCTAAAATAGGACATGTTGAATTTCTGAACCAATTTCTTCTAATAACCTCATCTGGATTATAATTTTATTGTTTTTTTTCTTTATTTACCGTGAAATAATCTCAAAAAATGTCTCCGTTTTCTATGTCTACGAACGGTTCTTATTTCGAATTATGACTCAAAATAAGTACAACTTTTGTTAAAGTGAGTTGTACTTAAAGCGAGGCTTGCCTGTATTGCAAACGTTGAGGTTGCGGTATTTTTCCTCTACGCAAAGTTCACCACCTCCCAAGAATGTCCAGTCAAAGTTTGGCATCTCTAGAGGTTTCAAACTTTGACTGGGTTCGTAGACCCTCCATTCCGCTGGGCCAATGCAGAAATTTTGAACGGTGCTTCGGTAGCTTTGCCCAGACGGTGATTAAACGTTGGTCAAGCTTTTGTAGAGCGTTGTTCATTTTTACGAGTTTGTGTGGTCGTTTCCATGCATAAAATAAGAAAAAACGAAAATACGGTCAGTGCCATAAGCTTGCGTTGCTATAAATAGTTGGCTTAATGGTAGCGAACGTTAAGGCATATTTTCACGAGCACTGGTCAGTGCCACTATTCACCACACTGCCCACCAATTAGCTCAGCGCCTTTACACGAGCAGAATGTGCTTTGGTGGGCACTAATACTTTAGTATCGTGGTTAGCATCTAATATGCTATTAAACGCTAACGCTCTTAGCGTTTTATCTTTATAATCTTTATATTTTATTTTCCATAGGCATGGGTGCTCTTCAACTAGGCCAATGAAAGGGGTCGTTGATTGTCTAGTCCACTCCATGAAATTAAATGGCGCAGACAGTGGTATTTTGTGGTGAGCGTTCGCTCCCAGAGCGATAGCTTGGTCACCACCAAGTTTTGCAAAGAAAGGTGGGGCAAGTAGCAAAGTGGGCGTGGTATAGAGCAGTGTCACCACAAAGTGGCACTGAGCACTTAGCGTGGAAAGATCCCTTTAGTTTAGAGGTATGGAACTGTGCAACCTCCATAAAAACGACAAACCAAAGTTCTTCACCGCAATGAATCCGTTTCAGTGAACTTGTGTCGCTAGTTAAACACTTTCAACCGCCCCATTAAAGTTTGTGCAACGCTTAATCATCTCCCGGGCAATGCTGGCGAAGCAGCAGTGTTCTAGCATTTAAGATTTCTGCATTGGTCTTGCGGACCCAAATGTCCATGAAATTGCGTCTAATGGTGACAAACTTTGACTAGACATTGTTGGAGCGGTACTACGGTGGTGAACTTTGCGGAGCGGAAACTATCGCTTCTCGACGCTCATAATATTTTGTGCACCTCAGAACTTTCGGAGCGTTAGCAGTGAACATAAGTAGTGGTCGAGCGCATATGGCGTTGCGTGAACGGTGGCCAACTTCTGATTAACGGTAAAAAGCGGTGATGATTTTTTGTCATTGCTTCTGGAATACTCCAGCAAAGCTCCTACGGTGTGACCGGGCCTTCAAATGATGAACTTCAACAATCGATTTATTTCAGAATTTCTGGTAGATTTCATTCGCTTAGCTCCGTACTCAAAATCAGTATACCGCTATAACAGCTTTAAACCCCTGCAGAGCCGATGCCCGCAAGCCAGAACGCCGCTCTATGATCGCCTGCGTTACCACGATTTGTTTTCCGATTTGTGCGCAGTAACGAGCGTTATAGAAACTCGGTCCATTCTCCCTCAATTCAGGGAACGCTCCAACTAAGTTCGGGCGGTGTGACCTACGCTTAAACCTAGAAAGACAACAAAAAATGTATAGCATTAGAGACCAGACGGGCCTCATAGGCCCGCTCATAATTTTTTAGTTAAAAGGTCATTTAAATATCCATTTTCAAGCCAGATATTGAAGGGATGTGTTCTAGATATTCCAATCTTATTTCCTTCTATACACTGATTACATAGATTCACACTATGATCGCTACTATTACATATATTCACACTTGATCGATTTCATTGCATAGGTTCACACTATGATCGCTATTATTGAATAGGTTGACTCTATGATTGCTATTATTGCATAGATTCACTCTTTGATCGCTATTATTGAATAAATTCACTCTTCATCGCTATTATTGAATAAATTCACTCTTTGATCGCTATTATTGAATAAATTCACTCTTTGATCGTTATTATTGAATAAATTCACTCTTTGGTCGCTATTATTGCATAGATTCACTCTTTGATCGCTATTATTGAATAAATTCACTCTTTGATCGCTATTATTGAATAAATTCACTCTATGATCGCTATTATTGAATAAATTCACTCTATGATCGCTATACTAATGCATAGATTCATACGATGATCGCTATTAATGTATAGATTTACACTATAATTGCTATTATTTGATAGAATCACTCTATGATCGCTATTATTGAATAGATTTACTCTATGAGGACATTAGCTAATATTCCTACAATTCAATGTTGTTAGTTTCACTTAAAATAAGACGCAACAACTCTTTTATTTCACCTGGGCTGCGAAGGTCCGCCTGGTAAATAATGATATAAAACGAAATAGAACCAAATACATTGCATTATTTTCTTTGATATTTATACGATATATATATAGAACAAAGACAATTAAAGTCACGGAGTTTCAGCTACTCAAGCCGATTAGTTTTAATGTATGTATCTTTATTTCTACCAGAACAGGCCTCTGAGGCCTGCTGGTCGTTGCAGGGTTGAAGTGTTTGGAGATGCAATAGAGAATCTTAGCAATGCTCCCGGAGTCATAGGAGCTGCCGTCGTGTTGAGGTGTCAATTAATATGTGATATCTTCAAATAATGGTTTATTGGCACCGAGACAATTGAAATGTTAGAAGCAAGTGAAGAAACCTCTCCAGATTTACATGCGACGATGTTTCCTGATTTGCTAATTCCCCTGTTACTTCCACAGAAGTAGAGAGATTGTTCTCTTTATTGAAATATTTGCTCTCATATAAGCGATTAAAATTCCAAGAAGAAAAGACTAGTTTCATCTTGCAATATGGGTTGACCTCCATGTTCCTATCAAACTTCAGGAACACAAATTTTCTATGATAACTTCCAGTTAATATTAATACCTAGCCTAGTTCAATGGCGATAGTCATTGTAGACTCAAATGAGATGTTATATATATACGTTAAATTTTTTTTTCAATTTTTTTTTCTTATATTGGACAATACTTTGTAACTATACATACGTATTAACATTATGGTTTTTCTTAAACAAATATATTTTGGAAAAATTTCAACACAATATCTTGTGTTTAATTCATGCCAAAAAAAATTCAAAACCAAAACCTCCTTCGAATTCTTACTGCGATAAGTATCTAAAAAAATTCTTTCGGAGCACATAACACTAATGCTCCGGTAACTGACCCAAATGTTCCGATAACTGCCCCAAATGCTCCAATAACTGCCCCAAATGCCCCAATAACTGCCCCAAATGCACCAATAACTGCCCCAAATGCTCCAATAACTGCCCCAAATGCTCCAATAACTGCCCCAAGTGCCCCAATAACTGCCCCAAATGCACCAATAACTGCCCCAAATGCTCCAATAACTGCCCCAAATGCTCCAATAACTGCCCCAAATTCTCCAATAACTGCCCCAAATGCTCCAATAACTGCCCAAAATTCTCCAATAACTGACCCAAATGCTCCAATAAATGCCCCAAATTCTCCAATAACTGCCCCAAATGCTACAATAACTGCCCCAAATGCTCCAATAACTGCCCCAAATTCTCCAATAACTAACCCAAATGCTCCAATAACTGCCCCAAATGCTCCAATAACTGCCCCATATGCACCATTAACTGCCCCAAATGCTCTAATAACTGCCCCAAATGCTCCAATAACTGCCCCAAATGCCCCAATAACTGCCCCAAATGCACCAATAACTGCCCCAAATGCTCCAATAACTGCCCCAAATGCCCCAATAACTGCCCCAAATGCACCATTAACTGCACCAAAAGCTCCAATAACTGCCCCAAATGCCCCAATAACTGCCCCAAATGCCCCAATAACTGCCCCAAATGCACCAATAACTGCCCCAAATTCTCCAATAACTGCTCCAAATGCACCAATAACTGCCCCAAATGCCCCAATAACTGCCCCAAATTCTCCAATAACTGCTCCAAATGCACCAATAACTGCCCCAAATGCTCCAATAACTGCCCCAAATGCTCCAATAACTGCTCACATTGCCCTATTCTCTCTTACAGCGCTACCAGTGCGTAATTTAACCACTAGTACGGCTCTATTCCAGGGCTCATAACTCTAGTAATGATATTCAGTAACTAAAAGGAAAGCTATATTGCCATTCCCATTGAAAACTTTTCTAATTAGTTAGGTACGGAGGTTGCTCTTTTGTTGAATAGTTGTTAATATAAATACACATACATTTAGGTAGTTGTTAAATAAACATTAAAATGAACAATTTTGGAAAAGTAAATATTATTCCTACACAGTACACATTGTAAATTGTTGTAATGCCTATATTATTGCAAAGTGTACATAATATTATGTGCACTGTGTGAATTTGTTTGCTTTGTAAATGTGTGCAATTTTCATAATAGTTCATTTTTTTTATTGTATTACTTTTATTTTTTATTTTTTTGCTTCATTTTTTATAATTGTGTAATGTTTGTTCTTAAATTCAAACAGAAATAACTTTGTTAATAATATCGACAAATAAATTCTTTTTTTCTGTCAGTAATTCACTGATAGAAATTGTGTGCATTATTATTAATGGTAAATATCACAGAGAAATTAATTTTGCAGCTACGGAGAAATGAAACTTTTTAGTTGCCGAGAGAAGTCTTCATTTTGTAACTAAATTATTTTCTACAAGTGCATTTCTAGTCAAAATGACAGAGGGTACTTTTTGTTTCATTTTTCAAATTATCCGAATAAACTTTGTAATATTTTTAGAAGAAAACGAAATCATATTTTTTTGTAATGCAGATTTCTAGCAGTATTTTTATTATTCGATTTTTTCCAACTATTCAGATTTTGTCTTCCGGATTGTATACATAAAAATATTCCGTATTTTTCATCCAGATTAGTAATAGCTATTATATATACATAATTCAGCGTAGTTATATATAATTTTATAAATCAAATAGTTGAATATTATTATACTATTGATGTAACCGAATAAGTTTTTCCACATTTCTGTCAGAGTATAAAAAGTTGCACAGAGCCTTCAAAATGCTAGAAAAATTGAAACTGACCTAAAACTAACCAGCCGATCTTTCTACATAGGAGAGAGGATGTGAGATTGATTCAAACATAGATATCACTGGTTGTAGATATCACTGGTTATAGATATCACTGGTTATAGAACTCACTGGTTGTAGATCTCACTGGTTGTAGATCTCACTGGTTGTAGATCTCACTGGTTATAGATATCACTGGTTGTAAATCTCACTGGTTATAGATCTCACTGGTTATAGAACTCACTGGTTGTAGATCTCACTGGTTGTAGATCTCACTGGTTGTAGATCTCACTGGTTGTAGATCTCACTGGTTATAGATATCACTGGTTATAGATCTCACTGGTTATAGAACTCACTGGTTGTAGATCTCACTGGTTGTAGATCTCACTGGTTGTAGATCTCACTGGTTATAGATATCACTGGTTGTAGGTCTCACTGGTTATAGATCTCACTGGTTGTAGATCTCACTGGTTATAGATCTCACTGGTTGTAAATATCACTGGTTGTAGATCTCACTGGTTGTAGATATCACTGGTTGTAGATCTCACTGGTTATAGATATCACTGGTTGTAGATCTCACTGGTTATAAATCTCACTGGCTATAGATCTCACTGGTTATAGATCTCACTGGTTATAGATCTCACTGGTTATAGATCTCACTGGCTATAGATCTCACTGGTTATAGATCTCACTGGCTATAGATCTCACTGGCTATAGATCTCACTGGCTATAGATCTCACTGGTTGTAGATCTCACTGGTTGTAGATCTCACTGGTTATAAATCTCACTGGCTATAGATCTCACTGGCTATAGATCTCACTGGTTGTAGATCTCACTGGTTGTAGATCTCACTGGTTATAGATCTCACTGGTTATAGATCTCACTGGCTATAGATCTCACTGGCTATAGATCTCACTGGTTGTAGATCTCACTGGTTGTAGATCTCACTGGTTATAGATCTCACTGGTTATAGATCTCACTGGCTATAGATCTCACTGGTTGTTGATCTCACTGGTTATAGATCTCACTGGTTATAGATCTCACTGGTTGTAGATCTCACTGGCTATAGATCTCACTGGCTATAGATCTCACTGGTTATAGATCTCACTGGTTATAGATCTCACTGGTTATAGATCTCACTGGTTGTAGATCTCACTGGTTGTAGATCTCACTGGCTATAGATCTCACTGGTTATAGATCTCACTGGTTATAGATCTCACTGGTTGTAGATCTCACTGGTTGTAGATCTCACTGGCTATAGATCTCACTGGTTATAGATCTCACTGGTTATAGATCTCACTGGTTGTAGATCTCACTGGCTATAGATATCACTGGTTATAGATCTCACTGGTTATAGATCTCACTGGCTATAAATCTCACTGGTTATAGATCTCACTGGTTATAGATCTCACTGGTTATAGATCTCACTGGCTATAGATCTCACTGGTTATAGATCTCACTGGTTATAGATCTCACTGGTTATAGATCTCACTGGTTATAGATCTCACTGGTTATAGATCTCACTGGTTATAAATCTCACTGGCTATAGATATCACTGGTTATAGATCTCACTGGCTATAGATCTCACTGGCTATAGATCTCACTGGCTATAGATCTCACTGGTTATAGATCTCACTGGTTATAGATCTCACTGGTTATAGATCTCACTGGTTATAGATCTCACTGGTTATAGATCTCACTGGTTATAGATCTCACTGGTTATAGATCTCACTGGCTATAGATGCAGCATTTTAGATACATAAGTTTTTCAGACTTTTTTTCCAAAATTCGAAATCATTCAGTCGCAGAAGTGACTGACTGCTCTAGTGGGTCATTGCAGATGTGACTGACTGTTCTAGTGGGTCATTGCAGATGTGACTGACTGTTCTAGTGGGTCATTGCAGATGTGACTGACTGTTCTAGTGGGTCATTGCAGATGTGACTGACTGTTCTAGTGGGTCATTGCAGATGTGACTGAATGTTCTAGTGGGTCATTGCAGATGTGACTGACTGTTCTAGTGGGTCATTGCAGATGTGACTGACTGTTCTAGTGGGTCATTGCAGATGTGACTGACTGTTCTAGTGGGTCATTGCAGATGTGACTGACTGTTCTAGTGGGTCATTGCAGATGTGACTGACTGTTCTAGTGGGTCATTGCAGATGTGACTGACTGTTCTAGTGGGTCATTGCAGAAGTGACTGACTGCTCTAGTGGTTCATTGCAGATGTGACTGACTGTTCTAGTGGGTCATTGCAGATGTGACTGACTGCTCTAGTGGGCCATTGCAGATGTGACTGACTGTTCTAGTGGGTCATTGCAGATGTGACTGACTGTTCTAGTGGGTAATTGCAGAAGTGACTGACTGGTCAGTGATTCATTGCTTTTCTTGTTACAATAAATTAATTTTTTCTCGTTCTTCTGGTCTATTGTGTTCGGTTTGATTATTATTTTGATGTGGAAATTTGTGGTTGTTGAATACCTAGGGAAGTTAGGGAAGCTATTATTTTTTAGTAGATGTTTGACTTTTAAGTTCTACCATTTTTAATAATAATGTTCCTTTTTCCAGATATCTTTTTACCTCAAGATATTGTAAGTTTTACGATGAAATATTGGTTAAAATGGTCAAAAAATACGGAGCAAAATGGTTGTAAGAAATTGTTTTTAATTCCCAAGAAGATTAAATAAGAAAACGTTTTAGAATTATAGAAAAATAAACGAAAAAATTAATATCTACAAAACTGCATGTTTTATTTAATGAAATACTACTTTGAATATCATATCAGTATAGAGTAGAGACAATTCATAAATAATAATTATAGGATCTTTCCCATTTGACGACCCTTACCAAATTTAATTTAAATTAATTTTTTCTCATGTACTTTTGTCAATAGAATTTGAAAATCATAACCGTTTTTTGTAGAAACTAATATGTTTTGAGATATGAGGGTTTAAAGTTATTTATTCCCTATGTATTACTGAAGGATTGAGAACTTTGAAAAAACTCGTGTTTTCATTGAAATTACTCAAACATTATAGACTTTTTACATGAAACTGTAATGCAGTTTGTTGTATCTGTTGGTTTAATGCATTGCACACTTCATGATTGATCAATGACCTGGGGGGGGGGGGGGCACACCCCCGAAATCAGTATATATCGAATATTTCCAGTTGCAGTAATATTTTCCATTTATTACTTCAATACTGATATATGTGTAATGGGGGGCGTCCTGCCCCCCATACCCCCTACCAAGTCATTAATAAATCATGACCTGTGTAGTACAACAAACTAGCTGAAACAACAAACTACATTACGGCTATCTATGACTAAAATTGGACAAAAAGAGTGAAAACACGAGTTTTTCAAAGTTTTCAGTCCCTCAGTATTACATAGGAAATAAATAACTTTAAACCCTCATATCTCAAAAAGTATTTGTTTCTACAAAAAACTTTAAGATATTCGGATTACGTAAGAAAAAATAAATTTAAATAAAATTTGGTGTGGGTCGTCAAATGGGAAAGATCCATAACATACATCATCTTCATATCTATAAACCTAAATTAATTCAACAACAAGCAATACACCTCGTAATTTTATCTTAAAATAAATAAAAATAGATTCAAAGATAATTTTAGAATTGCTACAACAGTTCATAGCCTTCTCTTACAACAACTACAGACAATTACCGTATTTCGCACTTGGGGATCTGTTCTTTCTTACCTAAACTACTCTAGAAGCTATAGCTTTTTTGTCCTGAATGTTACCTCACTCTGCTCCTCTATATTGATATTAACAGGCTTGCTGTTAGATCTTTATTATCAGTTTGGGTATTGAAAAGGAATATTCTGTTTTAATATATACAGTGGAACTCCTGAGTTTTGAAACATTGTTTCATTGTTCAAATCGTGGACCAACAGTTGGGCCCGCCAACCATTGGGCCCCACGACGATTGAACCCATACAATTGGGCCCCAAGACAGTTGGGCCCACGACAATTGGGCCCCAAGACAATTATATTATTTGCCCATTTTTTTCAGAGTTTACTGTATTAACTTTATTGAAGACCATTGCTACTGTATTAATCATAGGGATGTGACAATATGCGTTTTGTATGAAAATATAGTCTTGAGCATATTTAAAATAAAGAATATTACTTTCATGAAAAAAAAAATTTCTCGTTATGAAAAATAAATATTTTTTAATAGAGCATATTTTTTCACCATTGAATATTATTATTCTTTTAAACAAAAATAGTTTCTGTACTGAGATAGGTCATGTGAGCAACAAATTTCCTAGTTACAGTACCTCTATATAGTGAACTCTTGTGAAGTAAATGAGTTAAGATGTAGCCAATAGAAAATAAGAATGTAGCTATTTAAGATGAAGAAACGAAAGAAAATAAGAATGTAGGTATTTTAGACAGGCCGAAAGTATTGGAACATACAAATTGAATTAAAGTTAATGTGAATTTTTTGACGCCTGTAAGGTGTTCAATATTGAAAAGTTTTATGAATTATTATTACAAAATGTATTCTCATAATCTCATTTTATCCCAACAAATGTTTAAACAACAGTGTTTAATGAAACTTATAACCGATAAAATTTACCTATTTCTAACAAAATATTTGTCTTTGTCAGACGATGTACACTACACATATTGGATCCATATGATTCAAAATATTACGACTTATTTAAATACTGCAAAGATTTTCATTACATTGAAACATGAGATTAGCATCCAAATGTAATTCAAGGGGCTTGCTAATATATAACTTATCAAGTAAATCAATCGAATTCAAAAATTTTTAAACAGAACTACTTCATAACTCAAGCATATTTTATAAGTCAAGTCCCTATTACTTGAGTGCTTCATAACTCAGAACTTCATAACTCAGAACTTCATAACTCAGAACTTCATAACTCAGAACTTCATAACTCAGAACTTCACAACTCAGAACTTCATAACTCAGAACTTCATAACTCAGAACTTCATAACTCAGAACTTCATAACTCAGAACTTCATAACTCAGAACTTCATAACTCAGGAGTTTTACCGCAAATATATAATACATCAGAATTGTGATACCTAGTGATAAGCTACAGGAGTTATAAAAATGCACTCAGTTAATATGTACTTTTTAGCAAGTGCTCTTTACAATTTGTTTGCATTCAAGTGTGCAAAGCGAGTGACCGAAAACTAAAATTTATAGTTGATAGTACCAAAATTTCAATAACTATTAATAAGTAAGTGTCGTAAGCTCTAAGTAGGTGTAGTAAGTGTAAGTACAAGTGTAACAATTTCCAAGTAGGTATTACCAATATAACAAGCTGAGTGCAACAAGTGAGACAAGCTGTACATAAGTGTGACAAGTGCAGTCAGTCAAGTTATCACTCACGGTTTATAGGTTTAGGTTTAACAACTGGTAATGCTGACAGAGTAGAAACTGTAAGAAAGATAATACTGTAATAGATACTTTGGAACTTATTTAATACTAACCCATTACACTGTCAATATTATAAAGTTAAGTTATAAAAAAAAAATGATACCAAGTTAGAAATAAAAGATATGAACAAAATACAGTTGTTTCAGAAGGCGGATTAAAATGATAGTTGTATGAAGTTAATACATTTTTTGAAAAAACATATATCCATGAGCTTATTTTTTTCAAGTCGATATTTCCAGGTTCAAAGACCGACTCTGAAGAATTATAGAGGTGGTTTTAGGGTAAAGTAGTGCTCAGTGTTTTGCCTCTTCCATGCCATTGAAATAGGTTCTTTAGAGGATTTTATGAATTTCTGAAATCTGAACAATTTGGTGGATGATGAAGCACTTCTTATCTCGAAAGACTTCTCACGTAACAATCTAAAATGCATTTGATGAAACAGGATCCCATCATGAAGTGTAGTTCCTCTTTCACATTTTTAATAAAAAATCGTCCCTAAGAGTCATCAAATCTAAATAATATAGATAATGCTTCTGTTTTTCTAAATCTCACACTCTGAATCCTAAAAATCCGTGGCCTGATCACTATTTGAGTAAACTTTTTTTACTTTAGCTTGATGATTACTGAAGATCAACGTGGAAGCCATTTATCGAGTGTGTTTTGTACTCAGATTTATCCGTAAATACAAGTTTAAAATGTTATTGAGAGATCACAAATTATGCTGACAGACAGAAACGCTTTTGTCTCAACCATGTCAAAGATTGCTCAGTTCGAAACAGTTTTCCATATTTTGTGTGCAATATATCCCTTCTTTAGGATATAAATATACACCTTTAAAAGCAACATTAGTTAAAAAGAAAAAGCTAAGGGGTCTAGGAAAATTGATCGAAAGCAATTGAACGAAAGCAATTGATCGAATGGAAAATTGATCGAATGTAAAATTGATCGAAAGGAAAAGTGGTCGAAAGGAAAATTTGTCGAAAGGAAAATTGGCCGAATGGAAAATTGGCCGAATGGAAAATTGATCGAAAGGAAAATTGGTCGAAAGGACAATTGGTCGAATGGAAAATTGATCGAAAGGAAAATTGATCGCACAACAATTGATCGAAAGGAAAATTGATCGAATAAATCATGCAGCTTCATTTTTTCTTCCATCTGTGAGTGCAGTAACCGTTGCTTTATAGTGTCCCTTTTTGTTACATTCTTTGCTAAGTGACTGCACTCACAGAGCAGCTTTTCCAGATCCATGAGCATTGTCACCGACGGTGTTAAGTGACTTTGTTCATGAATCCACTTTCCTTTCTGACTGCTTCTTCCTATCTCTTGTATTTAATTCCTTTTTGCCGTTAGTGATATGGCTTTTGGTTCCGAAACAGACGTTAAACCTACTAAATTAATTAATTATTTAACTTTCAATTCACAAGTTATCTAGAACTACCTAAATTCTAGAACTAAGAAAACTTAAAGTTCTTCAAATTATAATATATTTCAAAGCATATAATTCTCTGCTATAGATAAGCAGTTGATTGAAGAAATGTTCATAAATTATTATTATATATTATTTATAAAATTATTATTATTATTATATATAAATCATGGTAACAAGATCTACTAGGTGTAATATATTGCAAGTAAGTTTCCCTGGTAATCCATGGTTTTACTTATCATTGTCAATTAGTGTAAATAGATCCAATATCATTTTCGATCAATTTTGTTTCGGTCAATTCTCCATTCGATCAATTGTTGTGCGATCAATTTTCCTTTCGATCAATTTTCCATTCGACCAATTTTCCATTCGACCAATTTTCCTTTCGACCCATTTTCCTTTCGACCAATTTTCCATTCGATCAATTTTCCATTCGATCAATTGCTTTCGGTCAATTGCTTTCGATCATTTGCTTTCGGTCAATTGCTTTCGATCATTTGCTTTCGGTCAATTGCTTTCGATCATTTGCTTTCGGTCAATTGCTTTCGATCATTTGCTTTCGGTCAATTGCTTTCGATCAATTTTCCGGATCCCAAAGCTAAGAGCTTCTATTCTAAAAAAAACGTGACCCACCGGTGGGTCACATTGCAGGAAACGTGTTAACCTGAATAATTCAACTCCTAATAAAAATACAGCGATTTTTTGTTCACATTCCTATTCATACACTGAATATTTCACTTATTCATTCAAATTTTTTTTTTATTGTTCACGGAAAATTCAATCTTGTTATAAACGAACAATTCTAACAGAACAATTATTCATTTTCAAAATTGTAAATGGGAAATGATATTCTCAAATAAGTTAAGAAATGAATGTTTGTTTCGTTCTTTCATTCTTTCAGTAATAATATTTTCTCCATTTTTCTCATTCGTAAGTTTTAATGAGTTTTTCATAAAAATTAAAGAGAGTTCATCTTCTGAATATCAATAGCAAACACTTCAAAGTTATAACAAACTTCTATATTTATCAAACTAGACATTTTAATTCACCTCCCAGCCTTACTTGCAGGTTTAATATAAAGATCCAAGCATAGAAACTGAATATAAAATAGCCTTTTAAGTTTCTATATCCAAACACACTTCAACGGAAGGAACAGTTTGGTGCATTTAATTAAATGGATGCCAATCTTTACACAGAACTTAAGATTAACAAAAACTCTGAGACTGTCAATAGAACTGCAAATAGAGTAAAGAGCCTACCTAACTGTTTAAGAAATTGTTTAGTCATATAAGGTAAAGGATCTATCTATCACTTAGAGTCTTAGACCATTTATTCTCCATTAATTACGCCTACTGAAGCAAAGTGAGAGACAAAATAGTTAATACAGTATTTGTAGGTGAAGGATCTATCGTCACATAAATTTTGTATTCAAAATTGTAGTTTTGAGAAAGCGTATTTAATGGTGAGTAGAGAGTCTTTAAATATTCTCAGTAAGTGAAAAATATGTTGAACGATGATGGTTAATAAAATGTTAGGTAGTTCCCAATTGACTGAAAAATATGTTTGTCTATAAGCCCACTCAACTATTACAGTTGTCTTTTTACTCAGAGAGCATTGGTTAAAATGAATAATTTGGAGGTAAGTTCTTATGCGGAATAGCGATTTAAGCAATTATGTTCACTGTAATGACGTCAGAAAAAGCATTCAAGAAGTTTATTCTTCACTACTAAATGAAAAGCAAATATAAATCTTAGTATATTGGATTTCTCGACTGAAACATCATAATTGGTAATTTTCTTCTTTCTATCAGCGATTGTATTTGATAGTAAAGATAATTGGTATAATTATGACGATAATTATTACAAATGAAAATTCAATTGATATATTAAAAATAATTTAAGATATATTTTCTTCCACCATGTATTCATTAATCTATAGATTTTATGATAAATATTAATCGAAAATAAGCTCCCAATTTCCAATTTCTAAGCAGGTAGAAACTTCACACTCAGAATTCCAGAAATTCAAATAATAACTTTTTGTTAGTGTCATCATTCACATCTGAGGATATAAACCGTCTTGAGAGGTCACATAAATTCTTCTGCAATGACCCATTAGAACAGTCAGTCACTTCAACTGGGCACATCTCTGACGTTAATTCAAATTCTTCATAAATCTATCCATTTAGTTACGGGCGAGTCATAAGAATAAAATGATCTTTTTGGAAAAAAAGTTCGTAGACGATTGGGTTTATATAATTGCCAAGGAACTTCATTCCTACATCACAATTTTTTTTAATTAGCAAGTTCAAAATGTCAGACAGAAGAGCAACTACAGTCAGATTCCGCAATTGCAAAAAAAAAATTCAATTGCGATATCGGCTGTCTGGAAATCATTGAATCGTTTCAATGAAAGAGGTGATTTAGACACCACTCCCAACAGTCTCTAAAGCAATAATCAAACGCATTAGAGAAAATAGTAGGAGAAACTGAACAGATCGATTAGGGTGCTAGCGAAGACAGCTGACATAAGCCCGAGAACAGTTGGACGACTCGTTCACGATGATCTGAAAATGTTCTCCTTCACCCTTCAAAAGAGGCAAACTCTGTCAGCAGCTGTAAAGCAAAAACTATTGGAGAGAAGCAAACTTCCTTTGAAGGAATGCAAGTCAGGCACGGCTGGCAGGATTGTTTGGTAAGATGAGAAGGAATAATTGGATTTTTTAAAATCAATTCCTAATGATTAAAAACCGTGAAGTGAACCATGAAATAAGCCTCGGTAAGGGTCTGGTTTGCCGTTTCAAAAACCTGAAAGTCTCCCCTTATTTTGTAGTTAAAATCAACGCCACATGTTATTTTGAAAACATTCAGCAATCAATGTTGGGAAGTGTGGAGGATCACTTCGGAGAAGAAACTTTGTTGACATTCCAACACAGCAGTGCAACGTCACACACAGCGAATGTTACTCAGAACTGGTGCAGAGAGCATGTTCCCAGGATTTGGTCCAAAGTAATATGGCCACCCAGCTTCTCAGATCTGAATCTCATTGACTTTTCGTTGTTGTTTTCCATCCTTGAAGCCAAGGCTATGTAAAAATTTATCGCAGTGTGACCGACGTAAAATGATCTCTACAGCGATTGTTTTTAGAAATTCAACAATAACCGTTTTGTGGCCGCGGCAGAAGGTGCTCGCAGGGGTACACAGTAAATTGCTCGAAAGATATTGATTCAAACGAACTTGAATAAACAATTAATTTGGAATAAATTCTTCGGTAAGATAATCGTTCACCCCTTGTCAAACTATTCGTTATAACTTAACTTTTGAACTAAAAAAAATCAAACACGAATGGAAAAATCATTTTCATATCGATATGAATATTATAAAAGGATGAGAAGGGGTATTGTGGATATCGATTTTCTTAATTTTGTTTCATATCCTCAATTCTATAATTGGAAAGCAAATAGGGAAAAGGAATTATCCAACAATTAGATATTTCTTATTCATATCGGATAAAGGACCTATCTACCACTCAAGACTCTTTGCCTAATTTAATTAAAGTGTCTTAATAATTGAATTACAGAATACTATATTCCAGTACATTCAGGTACAGTAATACCATTAGCTAATTCCAAGGAGTCTCTTTAGAATAAAATCAGAGTTTGAGAACTCTTTCGAAAACAGGCCTCTGAATGGGTCTCTGAATAGCCTTCAAATTGGGCTGGAGAGTTCCGTGGAGTTATTTAAATTCTGAGGAGATCCATTGAACCGATGCTAAGATTGGACCATTGAAGAGCAATGACATTTCAAATAGACTGATAAATTAGTTAATTTGCTCCATTGTAATAAAACTATAGGGTACATAGTCAAAATAAATAGAATATAGAGATATGAAATTAACTAAATAAACGTGAAATAAAAAATCTTAACTATAGCAAAGCAAATTAGAAAACAAACAGTTAAAAATAAATGATATGACTCACTGTTTCTCTGACTCACTGTTTACTCTGACTCACTGTTTACTCTGACTCACTGTTTACTCTGACTCACTGTTCACTCTGACTCACTGTTCACTCTGACTCACTGTTCACTCTGACTCACTGTTCACTCTGACTCACTGTTCACTCTGACTAACTGTTCACTCTGATTCACTATTCACTCTGACTCACTGTTCACCCTGACTCACTGTTCACTCTGACTCACTGTTCACTCTGATTCACTATTCACTCTGACTCACTGTTCACTCTGACTCACTGTTCACTCTAACCCACTGTTCACTCTAACCCACTGTTCACACTGACTCACTGTTCACTCTGACTCACTGTTCACACTGTTGTCCACGGTTCCGTTGGCTATGGTCTGTTTCATTTTTTCTCTCTGAGATCGTCTTATCATCCATCTGAAAAAGAGAAAAAAGGTAAAGAATATTTTGAACGGTAAAGACATTCATTAAAGCCAAATATGGTTGATGATCTAGCTAACATTTTGTAAAGCTTCCTTAATCAAATCGGGTTAATCGAAACCTTTAATCAAGTACTTGAACCTTTAAAAAAAGACTCAACTACATGAACCATTAACTCAAGTACTTGTAACCTTTACTCAAGTACTTAAACCCTTCACTCAAACTCTTAAACCCTTTACTCAAACTCTTAAACCCTTTACTCAAACTCTTAAACCCTTTACTCAAACTCTTAAACCCTTTACTCAAACTCTTAAACCCTTTACTCAACCACTTAAACCCTTTACTCAACCACTTAAACCCTTTACTCAAACTCTTAAACCCTTTACTCAAACTCTTAAACCCTTTACTCAAACTCTTAAACCCTTTACTCAAACTCTTAAACCCTTCACTCAAACTCTCAAACCCTTTACTCAAACTCTTAAACCCTTTACTCAAACTCTTAAACCCTTTACTCAAACTCTTAAACCCTTTACTCAAACTCTTAAACCCTTTACTCAACCACTTAAACCCTTTACTCAAACTCTTAAACCCTTTACTCAAACTCTTAAACCCTTTACTCAAACTCTTAAACCCTTTACTCAAACTCTTAAACCCTTCACTCAAACTCTTAAACCCTTTACTCAAACTCTTAAACCCTTTACTCAAACTCTTAAACCCTTTACTCAAACTCTTAAACACTTTACTCAAGGTAAATCACGCCTCTCGATATATCTAACTGATAAGTTTTTATTTATGCCTCAGACCGAAAGTTCCGAGAGCGAATTTTCCGCTCATCTCACGTGAAATATATGTCTAAACATGTCAAAATTACTAATGTGACGTATAGTTTTACAGCGGTTAATGATCGATGTTATCCGCCTTTAATAAATATGCTACACATTTTGGAACACATAATTTCAACTTTTTCTACAATTATTCTTCAATAAAATCATTATAAAACGAGACCAAGTTTTTATAGAACATAAAAGAGACCTACACAGTCAATCTACTTATCCATGGATAAGAAACCTATACAAACAGTTTGCTTACCCATGGATAAGACACATACACAGTAAGTCTGCTTACCCATTGATAAGAGACCTACACAGTCAGTCTGCTTACCCATGGATAAGAGAACCTACACAGTCAGTCTGCTTACCCATTGATAAGAGACCTACACAGTCAGTCTGCTTACCCATGGATAAGAGACCTACACAGTCAGTCTGCTTACCCATGGATAAGAGACCTACACAGTCAGTCTGCTTACCCATGGATAAGAGAACCTACACAGTCAGTCTGTTTACCCATGGATAAGAGACCAACACAGTCAGTCTGCTTACCCATGGATAAGAGACCTACACAGTCAGTCTGTTTACCCATGGATAAGAGACCAACACAGTCAGTCTGCTTACCCATGGATAAGAGACCTACACAGTCAGTCTGTTTACCCATGGATAAGAGACCTACACAGTCAGTCTGCTTACCCATGGATAAGAGACCTACACAGTCAGTCTGCTTACCCATGGATAAGAGAACCTACACAGTCAGTCTGTTTACCCATGGATAAAAGACCTACACAGTCAGTCTGCTTACCCATGGATAAGAGACCTACACAGTCAGTCTGCTTACCCATGGATAAGAGACCAACACAGTCAGTCTGCTTACCCATGGATAAGAGACCTACACAGTCAGTCTGTTTACCCATGGATAAGAGACCAACACAGTCAGTCTGCTTACCCATGGATAAGAGACCTACACAGTCAGTCTGTTTACCCATGGATAAGAGACCAACACAGTCAGTCTGCTTACCCATGGATAAGAGACCTACACAGTCAGTCTGTTTACCCATGGATAAGAGACCAAAACAGTCAGTCTGCTTACCCATGGATAAGAGACCTACACAGTCAGTCTGTTTACCCATGGATAAGAGACCAACACAGTCAGTCTGCTTACCCATGGATAAGAGACCTACACAGTCAGTCTGTTTACCCATGGATAAGAGACCTACACAGTCAGTCTGCTTACCCATGGATAAGAGACCTACACAGTCAGTCTGCTTACCCATGGATAAGAGAACCTACACAGTCAGTCTGTTTACCCATGGATAAGAGACCTACACAGTCAGTCTGCTTACCCATTGATAAGAGACCTACACAGTCAGTCTGCTTACCCATGGATAAGAGACCTACACAGTCAGTCTGCTTACCCATGGATAAGAGACCTACACAGTCAGTCTGCTTACCCATGGATAAGAGAACCTACACAGTCAGTCTGCTTACCCATGGATAAGAGACCTACACAGTCAGTCTGCTTACCCATGGATAAGAGACCTACACAGTCAGTCTGCTTACCCATGGATAAGAGACCTACACAGTCAGTCTGCTTACCCATGGATAAGAGACCTACACAGTCAGTCTGTTTACCCATGGATAAGAGACCTACACAGTCAGTCTGCTTACCCATGGATAAGAGAACCTACACAGTCAGTCTGTTTACCCATGGATAAGAGACCAACACAGTCAGTCTGCTTACCCATGGATAAGAGACCTACACAGTCAGTCTGCTTACCCATGGATAAGAGACCTACACAGTACACAGTCAGTCTGTTTACTCATGGATAAGAGACCTACACAGTCAGTCTGCTTACCCATGGATAAGAGACCTACACAGTCAGTCTGTTTACCCATGGATAAGAGACCTACACAGTCAGTCTGCTTACCCATGGATAAGAGACCAACTCGTGCAGTCAGTCTGCTTACAGATGGATAAGAGACCTACACAGTCAGTCTGCTTACCCATGGATAAGAGACCTACACAGTCAGTCTGCTTACCCATGGATAAGAGAACCTACACAGTCAGTCTGTTTACCCATGGATAAAAGACCTACACAGTCAGTCTGCTTACCCATGGATAAGAGACCTACACAGTCAGTCTGCTTACCCATGGATAAGAGACCAACACAGTCAGTCTGCTTACCCATGGATAAGAGTCCTACACAGTCAGTCTGTTTACCCATGGATAAGAGACCAACACAGTCAGTCTGCTTACCCATGGATAAGAGACCTACACAGTCAGTCTGTTTACCCATGGATAAGAGACCAACACAGTCAGTCTGCTTACCCATGGATAAGAGACCTACACAGTCAGTCTGTTTACCCATGGATAAGAGACCTACACAGTCAGTCTGCTTACCCATGGATAAGAGACCTACACAGTCAGTCTGCTTACCCATGGATAAGAGAACCTACACAGTCAGTCTGTTTACCCATGGATAAGAGACCTACACAGTCAGTCTGCTTACCCATTGATAAGAGACCTACACAGTCAGTCTGCTTACCCATGGATAAGAGACCTACACAGTCAGTCTGCTTACCCATGGATAAGAGACCTACACAGTCAGTCTGCTTACCCATGGATAAGAGAACCTACACAGTCAGTCTGCTTACCCATGGATAAGAGACCTACACAGTCAGTCTGCTTACCCATGGATAAGAGACCTACACAGTCAGTCTGCTTACCCATGGATAAGAGACCTACACAGTCAGTCTGCTTACCCATGGATAAGAGACCTACACAGTCAGTCTGTTTACCCATGGATAAGAGACCTACACAGTCAGTCTGCTTACCCATGGATAAGAGAACCTACACAGTCAGTCTGTTTACCCATGGATAAGAGACCAACACAGTCAGTCTGCTTACCCATGGATAAGAGACCTACACAGTCAGTCTGCTTACCCATGGATAAGAGACCTACACAGTACACAGTCAGTCTGTTTACTCATGGATAAGAGACCTACACAGTCAGTCTGCTTACCCATGGATAAGAGACCTACACAGTCAGTCTGTTTACCCATGGATAAGAGACCTACACAGTCAGTCTGCTTTCCCATGGATAAGAGACCTACTCGTGCAGTCAGTCTGCTTACAGATGGATAAGAGACCTACAGAGTCAGTCTGCTTACACATGAATAAGAGACCCACACAGTCAGTCTGCTTACCCATGGATAAGAGACCTACAGAGTCAGTCTGCTTACCCATGGATAAGAGACCTACACAGTCAGTCTGCTTACCCATGGATAAGAGACCTACTCGTGCAGTCAGCCTGCTTACAGATGGATAAGAGACCTACACAGTCAGTCTGCTTACACATGAATAAGAGACCCACACAGTCCGTCTGCTTACCCATGGATAAGAGATCTACACAGTCAGTCTGCTTATCCATGGATAAGAGACCTACACAGTCAGTCTGTTTACCCATGGATAAGAGACCTACACAGTCAGTCTGCTTACCCATGGATAAGAGACCTACACAGTCAGTCTGCTTACCCATGGATAAGAGACCTACTCGTGCAGTCAGTCTGCTTACAGATGGATAAGAGACCTACACAGTCAGTCTGCTTACACATGGATAAGAGACCTACACAGTCAGTCTGCTTACCCATGGATAAGAGACCTATACAGTCAGTCTGCTTACCCATGGATAAGAGACCTACTCGTGCAGTCAGCCTGCTTACAGATGGATAAGAGACCTACACAGTCAGTCTGCTTACACATGAATAAGAGACCCACACAGTCAGTCTGCTTACCCATGGATAAGAGACCTACACAGTCAGTCTGCTTACCCATGGATAACAGACCTACACAGTCAGTCTGCTTACCCATGGATAAGAGACCCACACAGTAAGTCTGCTTACCCATGGATAAGAGACCTACACAGTCAGTCTGCTTACCCATGGATAAGAGACCTACACAGTCAGTCTGTTTACCCATGGATAAGAGACCTACACAGTCAGTCTGCTTACCCATGGATAAGAGACCTACACAGTCAGTCTGCTTACCCATGGATAAGAGACCTACTCGTGCAGTCAGTCTGCTTACAGATGGATAAGAGACCTACTCGTGCAGTCAGTCTGCTTACAGATGGATAAGAGACCCACACAGTCAGTCTGCTTACCCATGGATACGAGACCTACACAGTCAGTCTGCTTACCCATGGATAAGAGACCTACTCGTGCAGTCAGTCTGCTTACCCATGGATAAGAGACCTACTCGTGCAGTCAGTCTGCTTACAGACGGATAAGAGACCTACACAGTCAGTCTGCTAACCCATGGATAAGAGACCTACACAGTCAGTCTGCTTACCCATGGATAAGAGACCTACACAGTCAGTCTGCTTACCCATGGATAAGAGACCGACACAGTCAGTCTGCATTGATAAAGCAAGGCAGAAGAGAGATGAAAGATATGTACAAAAGTAAATCTGAAAAGAAAAAGGGGCACTACTGAACGAAACGAAAACCTAAAAGCTGAAATGAATTAAAAATAAAGGCCTACCCTAGATGTTGCCTCGGGAAAGTGAGGGAGGGGGGATCTGTTACTATGATTTCAAATTGAAGAAACCATGTGTTACTAGGCGATTACCCTGTACTAGTTTGACACATAAATAGCGAGGGCTAAGCTACCTTCGCAGAGGTTTGTGTGATATCTTGTGAAGTAAGTATTCTTCTATGGACTACCTAAGGTGTGGGTATAGTTTCGTCTCTACTTATCTTTTATGTAACCCAGTACTTGTTCATTATTATAACCTGGCCTTACCTATCATTCAATAACCTATTTAAATAGATAAAATAAACAAAGAGAAAACAGAAAAGTTGCAAAACTCTTGGATAAATAATCAGACCCCTGCCTCACACAGTTCAATACAAAATATTTGTTAATATAATTAAAAAAGAAGAAACTAACACCATTACCTTTTCTGTTCACAGTCTCAAACTGAAGACTCAAAGACAATCAAATAATTCGATAAAAACTTCAACCTGCTCTAATTTTTGAAAAGTTTTTAAGTAGGACAAACAGACTGAATGTGACATGTATACTAAACAAACCATCTAACAAGGTAACTAAAATGTTGATAGATGTACTCTACGATACTTAGAAATGCATTTTGTATCGTATTTGGTACAATAAAATATGATGAAATTAACTGAAAATTCCATTTGATGATAGTACCTAATTCTATACAGAATAATAAAAAGGTATGGTTGAATACGAATGGACTTTCGTATAAAATATTCGTCACGATGAATCATTATTGAAACTGTTAAATTAATTTAAATTTAAAAAATTAAACATTAACCAATAGAGAAAAGAAAATATTTAAATGTGGAAAAGGATACTGCGCTAACAGTTTCATTATTTTTACATAATATTTCGTAAGAGGTAATTTAGATCATATTTATATAATATGTATAATTCATATAATAACGTCATATATGGTTAAAGGTCTTCTCCAGGCTCCGAGAAAAAATGGGTATATTGCATAATATTATAGAACTATAAGGTCTAGGATCATTATTCTGCAAATCGCATATAATGCGGTTCAGTGTATATATTATTTTCTTTTAAAGTTTTAAGTGTACTCTATGAGTAGCAATTGTACAAATCACTAAACTGACGCTGAAGAAGAAGATTGTACACTCTTTGTTTTGATTTCTAATTTCCATTTTATAAACAAACAAGGCCATTTCGGTCTCCGTTTAAGATATTTATTATTTTGTGAAGTAAATAAAGGTTTCTATAATAACTTTATCCAATTCCATACCTTTACACGAATATTGAATTAATTTATTATACCTAATACCTATAGTTGACATTCAAAAGTAATGGTGCAGCTACATTCTTTTTCTTCAGACTGAAAATTAGGGTGGCCGGAAATTTCGGTCTCGGAATATTTGGTCTTGAAATTTCGGTCTCAGAATTATAAATGACCTCTCAACATAAATGACCGTTATGTAGTTTGCTGTATCAGCTAGTTTGTAGTAATGCACACTTCATGATTGTTTTAAAGCCTGGTAGGGGGGTTGAGGGCGACACGCCCTCCAATACATACAATTCATAAGTTATATATTCATACCTGAGACCGAATTTTCCAAGACCGAAATTTCCTAGAACCGGAATTAAGATAGGTATTGAAGAGTTTTGATTATAGAGATCTTTAAAAGCATATACATTTAAAACTGTGCTTTTGCTATCATATTACATGCGATTTGCAGAATAATAAAAAGAAACATCAGCATCATTGATTAAAGCAATAAAAAAATTTGCTTGGCAAAAGCAAAATTTTCAACATTCAGATTGGCTAATGACGTATTTTAACACCCCCCTGTACGGTGACTGTGAGCATGCGGTAATTAAGTAGTTACCCTATTGCGTGAAATATTAAATGGTTACTATAGTGACCAATGAGCAACGAGTTAATCCTATTAGAATTAGGACTATGACAGTCAGTTGCATACAGGGAAGTGCTTGTCACTTACTGGTAGTTTGATGACTTCAGTCACTAATAACACTAGTAATTTATAGAAGGTAGAAAATTTTTCTAGGAAAATATATAAAATACGCTATTATATAAATATTACAGGAATGAATGAAATACAATATAGAACACTTAAAATCAAAAACCTTTCTTAGAAAATACTAAGAGAAGGAATAAAGTACAATTTCTTTTTTTACAAAGCGAATCTTAACATTGTCAAATCATAACGAGTTTATAGTGTCAAATTATTTCTTTTTTGGATTAGAATTTGAGAATAGAACAAGCCTTAAGTTTAATTTTCGTTTAAACTCGTTATTAAACAACTTCGATCGATGTTTTAGGAATATTTTGAATTTGCAACCAAACATCTATGATTATTAAACTGCTGTTACCTACCTAATTCCCGTCTTTGAAACGATCCGTCTTTGCAGGGCCCTAAAAGGTTAACATAACACATTTCGTATATTTGCGTAATCCTTCAGCAGTTAGCAAAAAATATACTACCTAGTTGGATGATTCGCATTTGATCCAAATTAAATTTTGTAGATAATAAAGTATATAATAATGACACTATTAAAATATTATTTTATAGCTGAACTAGTTGCTATTGTTTAATATAATAAATAAAACACAATCTCACATGTGTCTCTAAGATAATATGGAAAACATCATTTCCTCTTACTTCCATTTGATGAATAATGTAATAGTATACACATTTCTGCATTATTTAAATGACAACGTAAATAAATGGCTACTTTAAGAGTAAGATTGTACAGTCAAAGAATGGGATATCTGTAATGATACATTCACAGTTTAAAGTGACTCTTTTCTCTGATAGTACATCATCACAGTGACTCTTTTCTCTGATAGTACATCATCACAGTGACTCTTTTCTCTGATAGTAAATCATCACAGTGACTCTTTTCTCTGATAGTACATCATCACAGTGACTCTTTTCTCTGATAGTACATCATCACAGTGACTTTTCTTCGATAGTACATAATCACAGTGACTCTTTTCTCTGATAGTAAATCATCACAGTGACTCTTTTCTCTGATAGTACATCATCACAGTGACTTTTCTTCGATAGTACATAATCACAGTGACTCTTTTCTCTGATAGTAAATCATCACAGTGACTCTTTTCTCTGATAGTACATCATCACAGTGACTCTTTTCTCTGATAGTACATCATCACAGTGACTCTTTTCTCTGATAGTACATCATCACAGTGACTCTTTTCTCTGATAGTAAATCATCACAGTGACTCTTTTCTCTGATAGTACATCATCACAGTGACTCTTTTCTCTGGTAGTACATCATCTCAGTGACTCTTTTCTCTGGTAGTACATCATCACAATGACTCTTTTCTCTGATAGTACATCATCACAGTGACTCTTTTCTCTGATAGTACATCATCTCAGTGACTCTTTTCTCTGATAGTACATCATCTCAGTAACTCTTTTCTCTGATAGTACGTCATCACATTGACTCTTTTCTCTGATAGTACATCATCACAGTGACTCTTTTCTCTAATAGTACATCATCAGAGTGACTCTTTTCTCAGATAGTACATCATCACAGTGACTCTTTTCTCTGATAGTACATCATCACAGTGACTCTTTTCTCTGATAGTACATCATCACAGTGACTCTTTTCTCTGATAGTACATCATCACAGTGACTCTTTTCTCTGATAGTACATCATCAGAGTGACTCTTTTCTCTAATAGTACATCATCACAGTGACTCTTTTCTCTGATAGTACATCATCACAATGACTCTTTTCTCTGATAGTACATCATCACAGTGACTCTTTTCTCTGATAGTACATCATCTCAGTGACTCTTTTCTCTGATAGTACATCATCTCAGTAACTCTTTTCTCTGATAGTACGTCATCACATTGACTCTTTTCTCTGATAGTACATCATCACAGTGACTCTTTTCTCTAATAGTACATCATCAGAGTGACTCTTTTCTCAGATAGTACATCATCACAGTGACTCTTTTCTCTGATAGTACATCATCACAGTGACTCTTTTCTCTGATAGTACATCATCACAGTGACTCTTTTCTCTGATAGTACATCATCACAGTGACTCTTTTCTCTGATAGTACATCATCACAGTGACTCTTTTATCTGATAGTACATCATCAGAGATTCATAATTGGATTGTAAAGGAGTGAAATTTTGAGGTGCAGATTCTACATGGTTACTCCAAATATGATATCACGTACGGAGGGATTGCTGACCCAGCCTTTGTAGAAAATAGAGCATAAAGAGAGGTGGAGCTCGTTGGAATTGAAATTGTGACTATTTCCTTTCTATAACTGAGTTAACAGGAGTTGGTTAGCCATAGAGCAAGCTATGGTGGGCCGTGAAATACTATTCCCAACTCCATTATATATTTTTTTCACACAAATGTGCTCAAGAAACGAAAATTTGCTACCATTTTCTCTCTGGATTTCTTGTTTTCCTATCAAGTTTAAATCTGCCCGAAAAGATCCATTTAAGGCTGAACATATTTAAGAAATTTATCTAGCATTTTCATCAATATGTCTGTATTGTGCCGGATTGCACTTTAAAATATAATTCACATCATCTATAAATGTCTTGAAATCACTGGTCCTACTTATTTACTTTACCCTAAGGGCCCTGTCACACAAGCGTTTTAGCAGCGTTTTCAGCGCTCCAAAAGCGTCGCATAACATGGTTAGATATGAAATGGGTTTAAAAATAACTTCCTAAGAGTTAAAAACGCTGTACAAAAACGCTTGTATGACATTGCCATAATAGTCTCCTAAAAATGCTCCAAAATTTCCTTCATCATGTATAAGACCTAAACACAAACAAGAATGCATTAAAAAGATCCAAAAGCACATTGAAGTTTATGTGGCGCGCTACTAAACACATCTAACACTTCAAACCATGCGAAAGCTGCTAATGCATCTGGGAACATCTTTCAAACCCACATTTAGCGCAAACCACTCTTTTGAAGTCCTTTGTATCTCACAATAAGCTTCGTTAGCACTAACTCTCTTTGAATTCTTTTGGAGTTGCCTCTTCACTCGAATGTTCAGAAAACAGTTTTACTACGGTAAATATAACGAGTTTGGTGGTATGACAATTATATTTACTAACTGGAAAAGTTGTCTCAGTAAAACACATATTAATTCTGATTAAAAGTTCGTTTTTTCTGATTTAAAGATAATCAAATTCTGATTTAAAGATAATTATATTCTGATTTAAAGATAGTCATATTCTGATTTAAAGATAGTCATATTCTGATTTAAAGATAATCATATTCTGATTTGAAGATAATCATATTCTGATTTAAAGATAATCATATTCTGATTTAAAGATAATCATATTCTGATTTAAAGATAATCATATTCTGATTTAAAGATAATCATATTCTGATTTAAAGATAATCATATTCTGATTTAAAGATAATCATATTCTGATTTAAAGATAATCATATTCTGATTTAAAGATAATCATATTCTGATTTAAAGATAATCATATTCTGATTTAAAGATAATCATATTCTGATTTAAAGATAATCATATTCTGATTTAAAGATAATCATATTCTGATTTAAAGATAATCATATTCTGATTTAAAGATAATCATATCTGATTTAAAGATAATCATATTCTGATTTAAAGATAATCATATTCTGATTTGAAGATAATCATATTCTGATTTAAAGATAATCATATTCTGATTTAAAGATAATCATATTCTGATTTAAAGATAATCTTGTTCTGATTTAAAGATAATCATATTCTGATTTAAAGATAATCATATTCTGATTTAAAGATAATCATATTCTGATTTAAAGATAATCATATTCTGATTTAAAGATAATCATATTCTGATTTAAAGATAATCATATTCTGATTTAAAGATAATCATATTCTGATTTAAAGATAATCATATTCTGATTTAAAGATAATCATATTCTGATTTAAAGATAATCATATTCTGATTTAAAGATAATCATATTCTGATTTAAAGATAATCATATTCTGATTTAAAGATAATCATATTCTGATTTAAAGATAATCATATTCTGATTTAAAGATAATCATATTCTGATTTAAAGATAATCATATTCTGATTTAAAGATAATCATATTCTGATTTAAAGATAATCATATTCTGATTTAAAGAGAATCATATTCTGATTTAAAGATAATCATATTCTGATTTAAAGATAATCATATTCTGATTTAAAGATAATCATATTCTGATTTAAAGATAATCATATTCTGATTTAAAGATAATCATATTCTGATTCAAAGATAATCATATTCTGATTTAAAGATAATCATATTCTGATTTATAGATAATCATATTCTGATTTAAAGATAATCATATTCTGATTTAAAGATAATCATATTCTGATTTAAAGATAATCATATTCTGATTTAAAGATAATCATATTCTGATTTAAAGATAATCATATTCTAATTTAAAGATAATCATATTCTGATTTAAAGATAATCATATTCTGATTTAAAGATAATCATATTCTGATTTAAAGATAATCATATTCTGATTTAAAGATAATCATATTCTGATTTAAAGATAATCATATTCTGATTTAAAGATAATCATATTCTGATTTAAAGATAATCATATTCTGATTTAAAGATAATCATATTCTGATTTAAAGATAATCATATTCTGATTTAAAGATAATCATATTCTGATTTAAAGATAATCATATTCTGATTTAAAGATAATCATATTCTGATTTAAAGATAATCATATTCTGATTTAAAGATAATCATATTCTGATTTAAAGATAATCATATTCTGATTTAAAGATAATCATATTCTGATTTAAAGATAATCATATTCTGATTTAAAGATAATCATATTCTGATTTAAAGATAATCATATTCTGATTTAAAGATAATCGTATTCTGATTTAAAGATAATCATATTCTGATTTAAAGATAATCATATTCTGATTTAAAGATAATCATATTCTGATTTAAAGATAATCATATTCTGATTTAAAGATAATCATATTCTGATTTAAAGATAGTCATATTCTGATTTAAAGATAGTCATATTCTGATTTAAAGATAATTATATTCTGATTTAAAGATAATCATATTCTGGTTTAAAGATAATCATATTCTGATTTAAAGATCATCATATTCTGATTTAAAGATAATCATATTCTGATTTAAAGATAATCATATTCTGATTTAAAGATAATCATATTCTGATTTAAATATAATCATATTCTGATTTAAAGATAATCATATTCTGATTTAAAGATAATCATATTCTGATTTAAAGATCATCATATTCTGATTTAAAGATAATCATATTCTGATTTAAAGATAATCATATTCTGATTTAAAGATAATCATATTCTGATTTAAAGATAATCATATTCTGATTTAAAGATAATCATACTCTGATTTAAAGATAATCATATTCTGATTTAAAGATAATCATACTCTGATTTAAAGATAGTTATATTCTGTGTTAAGCTGTAATCTATTCCATGTTATCTCTCTAATTCATCTAATGAATACGAGAGCTTACATAACTATTTGTTGAAGCGTTGGCGTTGTTTAAAAGTGTCTTCAAGGGGTGCAACCTAATTCCCCTGTAAGACAATCCGCACACATTGTGGATAAAGGCACACTAATTCTAATCCAAACATAAACATATCAAATATTTTTCACATGATATATTCAGCTGAGGGAATGGTATTATATTTGACAGATATATTAATGGATATCAATGTTAAATGGTTAAACAATATCTAATGTACATTATTTTGTAATGAAATGTATGTTATTATTACATATAATTTAGTAGGGGGTTAATCGTCTGCTTCGGAACCAAAGGCCATATCGCTGACGTCAAAAGGAAATTAAATACAAGGGACTGGAAGAAGCAGTCAGAAAAGAAAGTGGCTCCTTGAACAAAGTCACTACCACCTGTAAGTTACGTTTCTCATTTAAAAAGCTACTCCGTGAATGCAGTCACTTACCAAGGAATGTGACGAAAAGGACACAAGCACCGGTGACTGCAATCACGGATGGAAGAGGAAAATGAAGAGGTGATAGTAAGTGAAGACAGCGAGGCTAATATATAGAGCTCAACTTTTTTCATACAATTACACCTCTCTAGTAAACAGTCTACTCTGTGACCACTTAAACCTCTCTATTCTCATGTCAGTGTACTCTGTGACTACTCACACCTCTCTATTCTCATGTCAGTGTACTCTGTGACTACTTAAACCTCTCTATTCTCATGTCAGTCTACTCTGTGACTACTCACACCTCTCTATTCTCATGTCAGTGTACTCTGTGACTACTCACACCTCTCTATTCTCATGTCAGTCTACTCTGTGACTACTCACACCTCTCTATTCTACTGTCAGTGTATACTTTGTGACTACTTACACCTCTTTATTCCAGTTTTATTTTTCTCTACTTTTTTTCCCCGACTACATTGTAATTTTGTGTTGGTGTTAATTTATAATCAAGCACCAAACAATTGGCCAGAAATAACTCATATACCCTATAATAGTGTGAGTTAATAGCGCTGTATTTCTCCAGCACATGAATTAATGTGTGGCAACTGGTATTATATTATAGAGCTAAATTAGAGAGTTGCAAAGGGAAATAGTTACTGCAGGAGAATGCACTAATTCTGGCACCCACTGTATTCGAAAAGTAGGTGTTAATATATGAATCAATCAAACCTTTTTAATTTTTCTGATTGACCTGTTGAATTTCATGTTTGTTTCAATTTACATTTTAAATTTTTTCATTACTATAATACAGGAAAATCTGCTACAATGTGAGATTCTACAACGGCCATTTCCTACAACGGGCAAAAGGACACAAGGGCCATGTTACTTTTACATCAACTTCTTAGATTAGATTTTTCCCGGCGTAGACATTTTGTCAACTGGTTAGAGACTTGTTCGTTTTGTGGAAGATGTTATCGTGAGAGAAGAAACTGTATTTTATTTGAACGGAGAAGTAATTAATCATAACAATCGGTAATATAATTCTCAGAATAACAGTCCTGGTTTTCATTTTTACCGACTTTGTCACTGTGGTTATTAAAATCATCAATCTGACTTTCATTTTGTAGGGGTGGCCTGAACGAATCTTGTTAAAATTTAAACAAACTTGTGCCTTCCTTTTTGTACTTAATCACATTTCTCCATATTGTCAATAATTTATAGAAGTGATAGTTATTTTTATACTTTTAAAACATGGAAATTGATATATTTTATTAATGGGGTTGTTATCAAATGAAGATATATTAAACGTGTGAACTTACTATGTCCGTTTTCTGATCGTTTGCACGAAGCAATTTTCACCACCCATCAATAACATCGTTATAATATTCACAAAAAATGAAAAATTTAAATTTATGAAAATTTAACTGTGAATGGAGAAGGATTCAACGAACAAAATGATACTTGAATAAAAAACCTGTACCTTCAATAGTTGCTGAAATATACCAACTTGTAGTTGGGTTCCGGTTTTCTTGGGACACCCTGTATACTAGTGTAGTGTATATTGATTATTTTCAGAGGTATTGAAATTGACAAATATTAATTAACTTATTCATATAATAATTTGGTAATCCTGTCCAAAAACATTTTCTTTGATTTTTAAAGGTTCTCTAAATATTTAATGATGCAACTTTACTGTAAAAATAAGCCTGTATTTTTCACTAAATTCATGTCTACGTTGTTTCTGATATCCTCGTTATACTTAACCATAAATCATTTTTCTTTATTATATTTACTACACACATGATCAAGAAATAGCATTCAAATATTGTTACACCTCCACTAGCGTTTAATTGAAATGCAGTTAAAGAAATCCTACAAATATTTAATTCCCGACTGAATAAAATCTACAGCGGCCACTACGAAGACTCTTTTTGTAGTAACTATCAAAGAGAAGTGTATTCACGTGATGAAATGACTCAAATCACAGGTTTCAAATTTCCTATTATTTAAAATCATACAAATTCACCATCGTGTAACCCAAACCAATTATAAAATATTTACAGTCAATACAATTAGTAAATTTCATATAAATCTCTAGAGACCTCATGCCTCACCAAATAGAGACCTCATGCCTCACCAAATAGAGACCTCATGCCTCACTAAATAGAGACCTCATGCCTCACTAATATAGAGACCTCATGCCTCACTAAATAGAGACCTCATGCCTCACCAAATAGAGACCTCATGCCTCACCAAATAGAGACCTCATGCCTCACTAATATAGAGACCTCATGCCTCACCAAATAGAGACCTCATGCCTCACTAATATAGAGACCTCATGCCTCACCAAATAGAGACCTCATGGCTCACCAATTAGTGACCTCACCTCTCCAAAGTCTCCAGGTCCACATTCTCCATGAGGTACTGGTCCAGGAACTCAGGGTTGTTCTGGAGGTAGAGAGTGACTTCTTCAGAGGAGAGGGAGGGGCCAACACCTGCAATGGGGAGATGCATATCGGTCATAAGTTACAAAATAGGGGTACAGTAGTACTCTTCTTTAGTAGACTCTTCTATAGTGAATGTAGAGTTCTAAGCAAGAGAAATACCCCGTATAGTGAAAAAAAATTCTTTAGTCTGCCAAATAATGGCCATTAGTTTTCTAAACCTGATTTTTATTCAGGATATATCAACGAAAATTTGTTCACTATACGGAATGGTTCTCTTATTCAAGATTCTATATTCACTATAGAGTAATCCACTATAGAGGAGTTCGACTGTATTTTAGCACTTCATTTTCAACCCTAATATATAAAATATATCCAAACAAACATGTTTACTCATATCAACGTTAAAATTGAAGAAAAACACATGGTTTGTTAATTCAGATTAGGACTCCGTCCAATTGTCAGTGATGACATATAGCCAAAATGTGAAATATTTATGGAATGACATGCAAAAAGTATAGGAGCTATCTTAAATTTTGAAAATTTCCTATATACAGTAAAACTCCTGAGTTATTAAGTTCTGAGTTATGAAGCACTCGAGTAATGAAGGACCTGAGTTATGAAATGCACCTGAGTTATGAAGTATTTTCTATGTTTGAATTATAGAAAATGATGTGCCTCAGAAATTTCAGCCTAGTTATCCCTCAAAAACCATAGTTTTTTCCAAGATTTTAGTCATAGAAAACTATAAGTGTCCCTGAGTTATGAAGTGGCTCTGAGTTATGAAGTGGCTCTGAGTTATGAAGTGTCCCTGAGTTATGAAGTAACCAACACTTCATAACTCAGAATTTTCATTGTATTCATATCGGTTAAAGGATCTATCTAGCACTTAGATCCTTTACTCTAGCAAAGCCCCAATTTATTCTCCGCAAGTGAAGGATCTATTGGACGATGCATCCTTTCTCACAAATATTGGATATTTCATTTTCCATATTCCCATGAGTTGTGTTTAGTTTCAATTCCTGAAAAGGAGATACTTCTAGCACTGTAACAATTGAAGAAGATAATTATGTTTTTTGGAATTTTTATCTCTGAAATATTCAGACACATTTGGTACTACAGTGAAACTCATGGGTTATGAAGCACTCGAGTAATTTAGGACCTGAGTTATGAAGCATTTTCTATGATTAAATTATAGAGAACGATAAACGTCATAAATTTCGTCCTAAGTATCCCTTGAAAACCACAGTTTTCTCCAAGATTGCAATCACAGAAAACGATCAGTGTCTCTGAGTTATGAAGAAACCAATACTTCATAACTCAGGTGTTTCACTGTATTTGCTATTTGATAAATTAGGTACCTATTCCTTTTTGATACATTTGGTAAATTTTCTCTTTTGATAAAATTGGTAACTTTTCTCTTTTAATATTTGGTAAACTATATGGAACAATTTACCAGTTCACATTTATGAGAATTGTCAATGTACAAACTGGTAAAAGGTTTAACTTGCTATTTCTAATTATATTAATCTTAGTTGACTGCTTAACGACCTCTTCGTAACCAAAGGCCATATCGCTGACGTGAAAAGAAAATTAAATACAAGGGACTGGAAGAAGCAGTGAGAAAGGAAAGTGGCTCCATGAGCATTGTCAAATACTACAGTCGGTGACAATGCTCTTGGATGTAGAAGAGCTACTCCGGTGAGGCAGTCAATTACCAAGGAATGTGACAAAAAAGACCAATACAGGGGTGGCTGCATTCACAGGTGGAAGAGGAAAATGAAGAGGTGAATGGAGCTTTCGACTCTACCTAACACAAAAATCTAAGACCTCGTAGTTGAAGAGCAT